>CAJPEV010000564.1:13840-109296 GCA_905338385.1 Darwinula stevensoni | reverse complement strand
GGGGAAAGCAGCAGCGGATATTTTCAAGAGAAGAACTTAGTGCATGGGCATCGCGGGTGCTTGGTGGTGATAGGAGTTGGGGTCGATTAATAGGTTTCAGTTTCTCCACTAGATTTACGACGCATCACGTCCGTGATACACGCTGCCACTTTAGCTTTGCCCCGCTTTCTTCATGTCATTTTCTGCACGCGAGATGGTAACCCGTGCACGTTGCATTTGAGAAATCAAGTGGCAGACTTTTTCTTGCCGTTCCTGTCCGGCTTCTGGTCGTTCTCCCTAATCGAAGTTGAGATTTGGGGGGTTGGTTCGAAGATATTTGCAATATTGTTTCTGTTAGAGAGTTCTCCATTTTCAGGCTCCAGCAAATTATTTTCTCGATGAATCGATTCTTCAGTGCCGAAGACGAACACTTGTGACGAGTCCGTAGGATTTTGTTTTTGCACGCATTTCAAAACGATATTTGGCAGAAGGAAAAAAAGGCGTTCCCCATCGCATGCATGCAGAAAAAGTTCCCCGAGGAGCATCTCTGAATCCAAGATCAACACAAAAGCAATGCATATTTTTTCAATTGTGTCGGTGATCTTCAGCTGATTAAACCAAGGAGTCGGGGAACTTCTAATTTCCTTCGTCTCTCATCCTTTCCAAAGTTGTCGTCGAACGATGAGTTGGCAAAACTAAATACAGTAGATGCCAGTTGCGTCGCCGCTCGTCAGTTTTGGGGAAAAACACGCTTGAAGGATTCATCTTCCCGCAAACGTCGTTGGAAGCGAAATGGAGACTTTCTTTAAGACCCAATCTTATCGTTTTCATGCCGTCGGAGGATCAAAGAGCGGCACAACAATGTTTCCTATTTCCTGTGATTTTTCCTTTTTTTTGAGGAATTTTGGGAAGAAATTCATGGATGGAAGACTAAAATTGAATTTCCCTTCAAGTCTGACTCGCTGCATGTGCTTTGTTACATGATTTGTGCATGATTTACGATAGAAAGTTACTGTAATCAAGTTGCAAAGCAAACAACATAATTATCTGACGTTGCCGATTCATGAGGTAAAATCACGAAGCGATTAACAGCAGATTTAATTATAGCCAGGATTCGATTCAGCCCACCTCAAGATATTTACATAACCGTTTCTTTTTTCTGACCGTAATTAGAGTGGCTTCAAGTGGAGCGTGCCATCATTGTGCGTGAGAACACAGAGTCAAACGAGTTAAAGCATGCAGGTTTAGAGAGAATATTTCACCAGTGAGCGGCCGGACTTATTTGAGAAGTGTTCCTAATGGCAAAACTAGGAGAATACCTTATTGACGAGAAGAATGGGCTCGCAAAACTCACTCATAGTGTCCCTTAAATTCCAGTCGAGAAGCTACATTCAAATTCATCGATCATCATCATGAACGCCGTGTAATCATTACGCTCCGAATATTATTTTTAATGCATCCGTGAAAAAGCGCAGCGCACTTTTTCACGTCATAGCTCTTCAGAGGCGAGACGATAGAGCAAGGGACGGATCTGCGACTCCTCATCGAGTGAACCCAATGGCGGACCTCGACGACGACGAAGGTCGATATAGGCGACAGGCAAACGAGTCGAAATGACCCATGGGCATGATGCAGTCTAATCCAAGCCGACACATAGTCGAATCGGTCAGGAAGACGGTGTCTCACAGACGCGGCACCGTGACAGTGCCTCTCTTCAAAGTGAAGGAGGGCAAAATAGCCCCCCTCCCCCTCCCCCCCTCCCCGTTTCATGTCCCCATTTGACCCAGATGAGGCCCAACGAGTATGTGGGGAGGTCCATTAAGCTGGCGTCCAGAAAATCTGGAAGTCCAGAAGCAAAATTTCAGCACGAGGACAGTCATTAGATAAAGTTGTATTTATTTATTTTTTCTTATACGAGAAGTATTAGCTATACGAATCAGTATGGATTAAGTTAGATACGATAGATTTGATAGGAGAAAGGAAACGGTCTGGCGATAATGATTTATTCCTCTTTCAGGCATCTGTTTGCGAATTTTCGTCGGGGGAACAAAGACGAGGACGCGACAGACTGAGCGATTCTGATAAAATTCTGGCAATCACGGCAGAATGAGTGTTCAAAGATGAACCATTCCATAAAGGATGAACCATACCCTTTCGCTGAGAAAAGTGACTTGAGTCCTCGCGCTCGAATCTTGGTCTCCTTCGAGTGCGACGATCGATTGAAGTCTCCGACGAAAAGTCCGCGAAAGATGATTATTGCCCAGTAATTGACGCTAAAGTTGGCAAGCTTCCGAAATTAATTACGCAACGAAAGGCCGTGCTCGGCCGTGAAGAGAATTTGAGAGTTGCCAGCAGGTCTGTCGTAGAAACGAGACTGACTCCGCATTTGGATTCCATCCTGTTTTCCAATTCCGTTTGAAAGACTTGAGAAAAAAAGTCCCCTTCTGCGTCGAGCGTCTAGTCTATGTCTGGGGTCTGGGTCTAGGAGACGAAAGAATTTTTTTGTGGGTCCGGGTCGGCCTCCGGCCAGAAGAAGAGCCCTGGTTAAAACTGGGGTTTAACTGACTTCATTTAACTGAATTTAACTGGCTCCAGCCGGGTATACGGGTCGGGCGAGGGACTCAAAATCCCCGTCCGAAAAGGCAACGACTCTGTTATCTCTCTACCGATCGTAACCAAGAGAGAAAGGGAACTGAGGCAATTTCTTACCCTCAGCTCCTGTATAAGCAGGATCGTGACGTGTACGGAGAACATGCAAGTACAAGTACGAGTTCATGTACAAGTTCAAGTGCTCCGCTTTCTCCCGTCAGACTTTTCGCAAAAGTTCTGCTCAGTTCTCTAGATTGACTTTGTCATGTAGGCCCCTCTAATTCTTTCAGTCATGTTTCAGACATGGTGACATGTCAGTGAAGCAACTCGGTTTTCAATCGATCACTAACACCACAGAAAAAACTTGCGCTGAAGCATTAGAATACATCCAGAAATGGTCACATGAAGGCAACTACGGCAGTTAATTTCGGCATGGGGCCGGTGCTAGCATCATAAGTAATATTGAGACTCTAAGCAAATATGCAAGTTTTATGATAAAATAACAATGAAAGCATTAGTAGCTGAGGGAGGTGTTATTAGGAGCCTCACATTCGCTGAAACGCGAAGGAACATGAGCATACTTGGCATGTAAAGGTTTGCAACGGCGAGCCGTTTTCGCTTACTTGCAGAAAGAAAGATCGAACTCTAATTTGTCGCAGAGAGACGAGTGACTCTCAACATCAAAAGAGCATCAAGAAAAGTTCAACAATTCCATCGAGAATATGAGTCACATGTATCGTTCGAAGGTACATCTCGAGAAACTTTGCACTACTAAGTTGGCATGGAAGCCCATGGGAAAAATTATTTTGAAGAAAATGATACAGATCATTAATCATTAATCACTAATCGGGTTAACCACGGAGTGGGCGGATGGGGCATGGAGGAGGTGGATGGGTGGAGCATTGAGGAGGTGGGTGGGTGGAGCATGGAGGAGGTGGATGGGTGGAGCATGGAGGAGGTGGATGGGCTTGGAGATGGTCTGCATCCACCACCTTGCGCTTACTCGAGTTCTCCAGTGACCCACAGAGGAAATCCCTCTTCCTCCGTCCCCCCTTGTTGTCCCATCCCCTCCCCCCCCCCTCTCCCCCCGTCCCCTCACTTGGGGCTGTCTACCCTGGGTCAATCTCCATTAAAAACAGGCTCCGTGGTTGTTACGATTCTATTTGTCTTTTTTGTGCTCTGCCGGATCGATGGACCTAGTGATAAGGAACGCGTGAATATCACATGAGTTAAAATCAAGGATCCACTGACCCGGCCCTTAACTCTTCTTAAATCTCCTCCGGTCTCTAATTCTTCTCTGTTATCCCCGCAGATCGACCGTGATCTCGTGCGTGCGCGGACCGAAATGCTTTCTTCGTGGCTCCACCAATTATCGCATTCGCTTCTTGCTCTCTGAGACCCCAGGAAATATGGTTCACGAAGATGGGTGAGTGTCTTTTCTTCTTCTCGCTTCGAATGCGGCCAGTAACTCGAGCAGGGTCGAAATTCTGCCCAAATATCAGTCGAAACTTTCGAAACATACTTGGCACAAAGTTTCCAGCAACAGAGACTTTCGGGTCGACAACGTCATAATTTTTATTTACAGTCCCGAAACGATGATGGCCTCTACCGTAAGATGAGCTCTAAGCCCACCAGGTGGGGTGCATCGGGCTGGTTACTCTAGTTGCAAGTGAAGCTGGTTCTCGCAGAAGAAAGTTTGTCTTTAAGTTTTTTTTTAAGCAACCTTGTCTGATTTGCGTGGTTCGAGTGGAGAGGAAAGACGAGGGAAATTTTGAAAAAGCCCCTGCAACGAGTCGCAGAAATCGACAGACTGAAACGTCCGACGATAAAGTTCGTACGTTTTAGCCCAAGTTCATAATTGTTCATATGAGTCAGACCTTTTCATTCAGCTACGAAACGATTCGAAAATGATTAAGACGGCGAAACCCGCAGGAGGATTCCTAACGTGGCCACCCATCGTGGCCATCTAACGTGGCCACCCATCGTGGCCATCTAACGTGGCCACCCATCGTGGCCATCTAACGTGGCCACCCATCGTGGCCATCTAACGTGGCCACCCATCGTAGCCATCGCGGCCTCTGCCTGATAGCGTTAACTCAGCAATGATGCCTGAAGAGAACTGATGGACAAATTATTTATCCTCATGAAATATCCATTCATTTTTTTCACACGAGGTAGTGCCAAGAGATTTACCTGGAAATATAAAATTTTCACTGATGGTGAAAACGGTGACCACATAAACACTGTGATCGTGAGCGCAAAGATATATCGTCTCTGAAATCGACGAGCCAATCTCCGAGTGCATCGCTAAAGTGGAATTGCAACAACGTCGATCACACGCTCATTGCAAAATTCACAAGTGAAAAAAAGTGAAAAGGGGAAACCCAAAATCCTCCACGATTCCGTGGAAAGCACCCACACTTGAGAAGGAATCCCATACGACCCGGAGGTTGAGACGTTATCATTTCATAAAAGATTATTCATGATCTTTTCGTAAAAAACGATTCGACTCGAAGATTCTCGTGCACGTGCGCATGAAGTGAAAGTATCGCAGAAGAAAGGAAGAAGCGTGGGCGTTGGGAATCGGGGATCCAATCCCCCGACGCCTGCGACGAGGTTCGTCGATGCGGTCCGGAATGGAACGGCTCGACTCGACCGCTCGCGATCTCGGTCCTCGCGAGACCCGGAGGAGTCATTCTCGTGTCGATGAAATTTCATCGCTGAGATTGCGACTCTCGCTGGGCACGCGACAGCGAACCGACTTCGTCGAACCTGCCGCGTGTGTTCGCACTCGACACGTTGGAATCCTGCAGGTCCCAGAATCGAGAGACTCCTCGCATCCCAGCGACGCACGCTCTCGAATGCGTCACGGAGGGAACGATTTGAGAGGGCCATGCGGATTTCAAGCAGCCGTTAGGAAAACGCGAAACCAAAATGGCAGGGAACCCAAAATGGCCCTGCATAATTCCTGGTTTCTTTCGGTAGGCTCGTCTTCGCACCACAAAAATGACGTGGAGAGGGAAATTTTTTACTTCTCGAAGAAGGAGCCACTGAAGATGGATAACTCTGTCCAACGGTGCGAATGGGACCGTAGTCTGCCGTCTTGAGTAATCTACGCCGGTAATATGGCCAGAATTCGCTGGAATCCGTCGGATCGAGCAGTCGAGGATAGAAATTTCCTGCGTGGGTTTTATGGGAACGCAGAAAAGGCGAAATCATGGAAGCAGAGGCGCCCGTCTCCGAAATGGCGCCTTTACCGCTATCGATCCTCTGCGGCCTGTACAAAGAGTCCATCGTGAGAATTTCTCGTGTTTCTGGACGATGTTCGAGGCGCTGTTTCCCGAGGAGGAAAAAAATTCCACCAAATATAGGATAAAATAGGATAAAAAGGCGTCCGAAAATGCTGCGCATCGTTCCCACGAATCTCACACATTTCCTAAGAAATTTCCTAAGCTGCACGCAGGAACGTAGGGTGAAACTTTAATATACCTTCGTTCACCTTTTCATCGTTCACCTTTTCATCGTTTACCTTTTCCTGCCAACAAATCTACGCCACTGCCCCCAGCTAATTTTTTTGGTTCCGATCTCCCTCGATCGCGTGACAAGTAGCGAGTCCCCGAGAGATGATTCATGCCTGTGGAAGAGATAATGCCAAGGCAAAGGGGGGATTAGCGGAAAGTGGTGAAGGGCGGATGATAAGCTTGAAATCCATTTAGTCAATTCGCCCTTTGGAGATTTCGGTATCGTGGTAACCGGCATACCGCCTTTCATTCGATCAAGCACCATTACAATAATTACAGAGCCGAAGTCGATAATGATTATCGCAGCATCGTATCGAGGGTCGACCTCTCTGTCGGTATCTTCCAGTTTTCTTATTGTCTCATCGGATGACAAAAAGGAGGGGGGATGAGGGGGAGGATGAAGAAAACTCAGAATGCCTCTTCGCTTTCTCTCTTGTTGAAGAGGCTCTCAAATATTTAATTTTCTTCTCTTTTCCCGCACCGTGTCTGAAAGAAAGTGGATGTCTCGCTTTTACCATCTGGGTCCATGCAAAAACTCCAATGGGTACCTTCAAAAATTATCAGAAGCCAAGATAAAATTTGGCACAGGTAGAACCTGACCGAACATATAGGGTTTTGTGATCGGTCCAGCCAATCGCGAAGTCGATACCTTCGGAGTGCTTGTCGCTCCAGAAATTCACAGACGAAACGTCGTATGGCAACATTCTGACAGACGTAGCTCTCGAACCGAGCACTGGCAAATTCAGAGCTTCGTTTAAAAACTGGCATGGCATGAGCTCTTGCGACGTAAGTGAATGTCTCATTTGCGAGTTTAATCTCATATCGGTTCATCTCACAGGATATGATGAAATCCTCCTTCTGGAGAGACTTAAGGCGGAAGGTTGAGGCGTCAATTTACTCTGAGACTTACGACATCTCGTTCCATCGATGTGGGTGTCCATATCCCCAGGGAATCCGCCCCCTCCCCCCCTTTCCCCTCCCACCCTCCTTTCCAACGTCCATGGTTGGATGTGACCCTCTTGGCCCTCTATATGTTACGCCTATGTATGAAATATATATCTGGTCTGAAACGTGCGTCGGGTCAATGTTATCTATAATTTTATCATTCAGGTACGAGGAGGAAACAAGAAGGAACGGATCTGGTTGTAATTACTTTTGGGGAATTTTTCTCGTGTTCTTCGTCTTCGTCTGCCTTCCCATTTTCTCCTTCCATCCCTTCTACCGAACGCGTGAGCAACCGGTTTTCCTTTTCGACGAAGCTTTCTTCGGCAAGTGAAAGTTTCATTCGGTGTTTTTCCTTTTTTTTTACTGCCGCGGAGCAGAGGGTCTCGGAGAGAGAGCGACGATTCTCTGGTGCAAGGATGCCGATCTCGTCCAGGTCTTGCTCGAGCAGTCCCAACGGCTCTGGTCCGGGGGTCGTCAAAAAGGGTTGGCGCACGATAAACTCTGTCGGATCGATTCCGCAACCCTGATGAAGAAACTCCTCGAACGCAGAGACGAGGGCAGGAGGCACTTCGTCGTCCTCGACTCCGACATTCACGACGGAATCGAACAATTATTTCATCTCAACGCTTCGGCCTTGTCGGATTTCTTCTTCTACACACCCTTCACGAAGTTCCTCGGTTCCGATAACAAGAATTTCTTGTCGATGCAATACCCGAAGGTAGGGGTCGTGCAAGCTCTGAAGAAGCGATTCGCCGAATCCAACCGACCGCTATTGCCCGTATTGTCGCACGATCCTCGAGAGGCTTCGGAAAATCTTCGACTTGTCGAAAACGAACCGGACATTCGACTTCTTCCCCCCGTTTACCACGACGACAACCTGACTGCATTGATGAGCGATCTTCGCGAGAGGGTTTCCGAACACCCCGACTTGGAGGTTCTATTTCTCGGCCAGGAAAAATTGATGGACATTTTGGAGCAGCTGGACGGGGAAGAAGTTCTGACGAGACGACTCTGGTACGTCCCGTGGATGAACTGGGACGAAGAGGCGTTGCTGGCCAACCCGACGGCGTCGAGAGCGGGAAGGAAGGTGGGACTTTACACTTCCGTCTTCCTGGGCACCCAGCACAACACTCCAAAGAGACGTCGGTTCATGCAAGAGGTGAGCCAGGCCCTATCGAGGCCCTGTTCGTTGATGGCCCCGCTGTTCCACGACGCCCTGATCCTCGCGCAAAGTCGCCTGAACGGGGAGAACCTGGAAACAGGGATGACGGGAACTCTGGAATTCGACGAGTCCGGACGTCGAACGTCGGGGGAATTCCTCAACATGTTCCTCGTACCGGAAATCCCCGAAGAGGCGGATCTGGAGATACTCCAGGTTTCACCCTGGCTTCCCGATGATCTCGTCCGCATCCGGGGACGAGATGCCGTCTCTCAGAAATCGTATTGGGACGCCCATTTTCTCATTCGGGAGCACCTGACGGGACTCGAGGAATCCGCCGTGAAGCGAGGCTGCGAAGGAGCCCGTCTGTGGATCCGAGCCCACGACCCTCTTCGATATCTCCCGGTGACGAAGGAATTCCAAGCGGAGGAGCTGCCTCGTTTCCTCGTCGTTCCGGCGAGCCACGGCTACGCCTTGCGGGTGTCCTGCAGGAGAGGGAACGGAGAATCGCTTTCCATCGACGTGGCCTGTCCTTCCAAGGATTTCTCCGGCGCTCTCCCCTGCGTCCGTTCGGTTCTTCCGTCTTCGAGGGACAAGAGAGATGCCGACGCGCATCACTACGAGATCCCCAAGGAATACATGCAGGAATATCTCTTCGCCTATAACGAGAGGGGGGAGAAACACTACGGGATTCACGAACTGGAGGCCCCCGATCTCGCAACCACCACAACCGCGACGACTACAACCACCGCAACCACCCGCAAACCGCCCGTTGTGCGAGCCAGTAACCAAATCCGTCTCTCTGCCTATGCAAGTTATGGAGGAGATGCAAATAGAGGGGGCAATGTCGGTAACCGTGTATTTAATTATCGAAGTCGGGAGAATCCAAACGAGGGAAAGAGATATTTTAAGAATCCCTATCACGTGAGGACGACCACGAACGAGATAAAGAAGAACCTGAGAAAAAATCTCCCGAAGACCCTGGAGGCTCCCGAGGCATATTCCGAGGCGTATTCGAAGAAGACAATAACGAAGATTCCCCGGAGGACTGGGTCGCACTGGAAACGTCCTTCTTCGTCCGGTTCGATGAACCGAAACGAAATGGAATTCCCACGTGTCGAATCGGTGCCCCAGAAAATGTGGATAGAGGAAAGGCGAAATGGAGAAGAAAGTATTCACCATCATCGCGATGCAAACGATGAGAATTACCAGAACGACATACCTAACGCGTATCACGTCGAAGAAGCGTTACTTTCTGGCCCCCACGGAAACGCGTCCGGAAACGACGTCGATCGTGCGGACGATGTAAGGAACCGGCCGCCTTTCGGGAAGCTGCAGATCCACGTTCCTCCGTATGCGAGATGGTTGCTCGGGTCTCTGTCGTCCATCGGGGGATGCGTCGGGGCCAACATCGCCTGCGTCTTTTGCACCTTGTTCTTTCAGGCCACGGGGAAGAACAGCATCAACTGCTACGGGTCGTGCTCCTTGGGCATCATGGCGAATTGCTTCGGGATGCTGGGGATCGTGTGGTCTCGGGTCTACGTAGACAATTCCGTCGTCTGCACGGAACTGTGGCGACAGGGACGAGTGGACCTTCAGACGTACGTCGTCGATTCTCAGTTCGGCGTCCGACTGAAAAGAGATTCCCCCGAGACCCTCGAGGGCTACCACGTCCTGGCCGCACCCGTCGTGTGGCTCATGAGACGGAGTCCCGGGTTCTCGGAGTACTTGCACGAGCACTGGGTCCGACCTTGGATGAATCAGATGATGTACGAGGAGGGATTCTCGACGTCGAGGGATCCCGTCGGGGAAAACTTGCTGAGTTGGGCTCTTCCCGTCTGCGCTTTCGTCGGTCGGCTGGTCCTTCACGCGTCCGGGTTTCCGGTTTTCTTCCTCGTTTTTTTCGCCTCCAAGAATATCTTCTTCGGGTGATCCTGCTTCTCTCTCTTGACTCCTCGGGAAGTGAACCGAAGAGTTCCCAGTCGCGTGAGAACGTGAGAGAACTCCTGAAGACGGACGGGATGCGCAGCGAAGGACAAAAGGACAAAAGGACAGCGCTTCGTCCCGTGCGTCGCGTCGATGCGGTTAACTTTTCCGAATTCACGTTCGCCTCGAGGTTCATGCTTTCTAAGGTTTTCTGGGTGTTGCACTCTGACGAGCCGTTTCTCCCAAGTATCAATGCAGAATGCCATAGAAAATTTTACATTTCGGGCAAAAAGAGATTGGGTAAGGTGACTGCTCGATATTTATAGCTTCCAAGAACTTTGATTGAGTACAGTTGAAAGCGTTTCACGCATTTACTTCAGTATATTAAAATATTCTATACTTATTAAGAGTAAAAATACGGCAGGTAAAAGAAATACAGGTCACAGTAAGGTACTATTTAATCACAAAATAGGGGAAAAATAAGCTGTTCCGGGCCACATTCCCATGCAAATTGCTGATGATGATCCCACGCTTTCAGGATATGTTATTCTAGTGTGAAATTGCGTACAGAAGGCGTGCAAAGACCAACGCGAAAATGACCGAACTTGGGCACATTTTTCCGGCTCTCGGCAAAACCGTCCGAACCTTTTAGTTCCACGCGATGAGTTTGGATAAAAGTTGAGGAGAATTAGGAATTAAATTATTGTTTCATCATTCTCGTGCAAGCTCACCGTAAGCTGTAAATTCTAATGGAAGGAGCCGAATGGAATTGTGACGGCACGAGAACCCGAGAACTCTGAGTTTTATGGTTGGATTCGCTCGGATCATTTTCTTCTTTCGATTTTCTTAATACGTACCCGACACTTGAAATTCGGATTTTTTAACTCGTGGGAAAAAAGGTGGAGACGCTTTCATTCGAGCGAACCAGGTTTCGAGGAAACTAAACTTTCCTCATGCGAAAAAAGCTCGTGTGCGGTGGAATTTGCACTCCCACCCACGAAAGGGGTTCATTCATCTCTCCCGAAGCTCACGCATTTGCGTGTCGGAATTGAGATGTCGTGTGGCTTCCCGGACATCTCGGAGTATCGATTCAAATGTCGGTCATCGCACTGCAGTGGCGAACGGAAACGATTCGCTTATTTGCTCGAACTGAACGGGTCCGGACTGAATTCTATTGCGTAACTAAGGCGTCTTAATTTCTGGATGCATCGACGACATCAGTGGAAACAGGCGAAGTGTGCGCAACAGTATTGATGCAATGTTGTGAGGAGATATGACGTTGCAACATCGGCCACGATGAAAGGCTTTCATGTTGCAACAATGAATGGACACTGGCTCGACGTTGAAACGAGACAGATCTCAACGTTGCTCTCGATGCTCCATTTCAGTGCTGAAACATTCCGTGAACGTGATCCCCGTCCCCTCAAATCTCCAATGCGAGAATAGAGAGGAACGTCTCGGACTCGTGGAAGCAAGAGGACAGCGACGACATCTGACGAGATGGACGGTGATCACTCTCGGCAACGCTGGGACGGGGATTTCTCTTTCCAGTCTCGTGGACGGCGGTGGGTCGAGAGGAGTGACGCCATTCTTCTCTCCGTTGCTGGGCTCAGAGAGTGAGAGTCACCCTGGGTCGAGTTGGGTTGGGTTGCCTCCCGCGTATTCCGATGTCTTCTTCGGTGTCGTCTGAGGAGAAAATATCAAGTACCGTTCGAAAATACTGGGGTCGCATGCCAGGTGCATGATGTATCGCTGGGTGCATCGGCTGCATCGAGTCGACATCGTCGTGCTGAATGGGGGAACGAATCAAAGTGGTGCCTCTTACCAACCTGTAATGGCGTGAAGGATGAAATCTGATGACGTCATTCAACGTTATTTGGATCATGGCGCCATTTCTCTAGCAGCAATATATAATTTGCCTCATTTTGCTTCACTCTGTTGAATCTGAAAATGCTTGTAAAAAATTGAAATAATGCAGATATAACTCAACAATGAGTGGATGCTCAAATGTTTCCTTGGAACAGAGGAACCATTTTACCGTTGTTGCCATTACAACTTTCTGTCCGTCGATTGTTTACTTGCCCGTGATACATTTGCACAGACTTTCGTCTTCTCGTTCCATCTTGGAGTCTCCATATCACGCCAAACTGATTTAAAATGTATGCATGATGAGCTGTCGAGATGACTGTAACGCGTGAAATGCATCGTCGGAACTTCCAGAATTGCGTATCTGCCATTCTCGTTTCACTGTGATAACCACGACGACGAGTATTTGAGATTGTGAACGATGAGAGCCGTGTTATTCTAAATACGATGGTGAATTCGGAAAGGAAGTGGCGATTGCGTTCGCTTCCTGCTTCGTTACTTATTACATAATTTATTACCTCCAATTTATTATTCACGAGTCTCATGAATCGCTTTCACGAACGGTTTTATGGCCGCATGAGAGCATCGATTCGAGTGAAAGTGTGCTTGTCCTTCAATAAAGGAGCTGAGAAAAAGGTCTTCCCCCTGCCATCGCCGGTTCTCTTGATTACATATTTTATTTAATAATTAGAATGGAAGAGGAAAAACTCAGGCCTCACGACGTTGAGCTCCCACCGAACCTCGTTAACGATTCTTCTCCATCGGAGTTCAACCAGAGCCATTCGATGACCCCGAGAGACAGAATTTGTTTTCCTTTTTTTTTCTACATTTTTTCCCCTGCTGTTGCTATCCGTACACGATTTGCTCAAGTTTTTTTTTCTGGTTTGCCAGTCGTATTTTGCAGTAAATTTGCACTAGCGTAAATGGATGTGGGCCGTTTCCGACATTTGCATTAACATTTTGCATTCCCCATCGCTGTTCAAATTGCACTCCTTTCTCAATTTTTCCCCTTTGATACGTTCGGGCAGGCCTCTTCTCTTCCCATCCACACGGATCTGGTTTTCCTCATTGGTATGGCAAGCTTTTCCATTCAAAGTAAGACTTCATTCTTCAAGCTTCATTCTTTTCATCGTATTTCCCTTTGAAATGAAGATTTGCAAAGTGAATTAATGAAACTAATGCAATAAACTATATTGCAGTGTGTACGATCGCATCCGATGACGTCATCAGTGCCATTAGACACCGATGGTCGTTAGGCATCACATGTCGAGATCAGTCGAATAAATTTGTTCGTGGGCTTGACCCAATCAACATGAGGTCGTCTTAGAAGCCAAAAGCTAAAAATAAACTCGGGCGCATTTCTGGAGACTCATTTGAATGAGTTGAATGGTCTCTTGATCTGAGTCGGGAAACACGAGGACGTGGAGTTTCACCCATTCTCGTAGGTTCGTGAGAGAAACAGGGAAGATTGACTAAAAACCGCGATTTAAGCGTCATCTCACGTCAGCTGCGGGAACCTTGCTTGTTTCAGCGACTGCCAGATGGCCAGCCTGCTACTCATTTATTTCGCCGTTCTGTTACTGAATTGAAGTATTGCTGTAGATACTGTTGGAGTGGAACATAGAACATAAGTGGTTAATAAGAAAACATAACCGCATGATTTTTTTTAGATATTAGATACCGCAGATTAGCACGACTTTCGTTCTGGTATAACTTCTGTAACAAATAATTGAAAAGGTCTATAAAAAAAAAAGAAGGAAATTCCCGCTTTATCATGGGGTATACATTTTTTTTACTCCAGAAAGATTCAGAGTCAATAAAGACAGCCAAGAGAGAGCAAGATCTCACATTTAATTTCGTATTAGAAACGTGTGGCTATCTCTGCGTAGCGGTTCTAATTTTGTACATTTTTAAATCCTGATTGTTGTGCTTTGGTGAGAAAAACTGCATGGAAATCCTAAATGTCGGCGCAGAAAATATGTTTTCCTTCATTGCGTCCTTCAGTGGCGTGAGTGATCCTGATTTATTTTTCTCTCTCCAAGGTCTCGCTTCACTATTTATCGCTTTCTTGAGGAATTTAGTAAAAGAGAGTGGAATATTTCGGCTTCTTAATTGCTTTAGTGATTCCTTCACGTCCAGAACAATATAAGAAAAGTCAGTCTTAGAGTGTGAACTTTTTTTAATACTCTTCAGCGCAATGAGTTCGGTCCAAGGAATTCATACCAGTTCGGCCGTCGCCCCGGATCATCTGAATTTGTCGTCTCTGAGCTTCGGGGGTGGCAGCTCATGAGCTGATGGCCGGCATGAGTTAATGGGGGCTGCTGATGTCAACTGGGTCGGGCAATCCCATGTGCATGGGTGCGATTCTTCGGCACCTTACAGCTTTCAAGACAAGATAACAGACAAACGTTGTCGCAGAATGGTGTTCGTGGTTGTGTAATGGCAGATGAATACTTAGCAACACACTTTCGACCACGATGTGCCCAGTTAGACTTAACATTTACTTTCAATAAGAAATCTTGAGGAAACACATTTTCTGCCTCTGACTGAAAACTACTAGAAACATCCGTTTATGCATTGAGGTGACATTTTGACAGCGGACAAGCCCTACAATTAATTAGTAGATGATTCCGAGTCGAAAATTATTATTTTTTGAGGGGGGGGGGGGATTGTTCATGTTTCAGATATTTAAAGGGTCCTCGGTCTCCGCAACTCAAGAGAAAAAAAAAATAAGAAGCAGTTGTCGAGAGTGAGACGCGCGGGTCTGCAACCTTCGTGTTCGATCGACGCCGAAATGAGTCTTCCAAAGGTGTCCCTTCGTCCCCGTTGTGAGACGGTCTTGCACTTCGCGGCCCTCACGAGTGGGCAGTGTCATTGTTTTCTTCGGAATGAAGGAAGGAAATGGAAAAAATCCGTCAACCTCGGGGATGCAATGGCTTACCCCATATATCCAAAAATATCCAAAACCCATTTTGTGGAAATGTCTTGCGGCAGAGCGGGCTTTCTTTTCGAAACGTCAGACAAAAAAAGGGGGGAGTTGCTTTTTTTTTGCATTAGATTTACAATCGTAAAGCATGAAAAATGAATGCGAGTCAATAAACCGATGAATTGATGATAGAACTCCAGCATCAAAATTTGACGTCATTTGCCGTTTCCCTGGGGGGAAAGACGGTGAGGTGACAAGAAAGAAAAATAAAATCCTCAGGGAACAGTCGTCTACTGCCTTTTCACAATCTTAGAAGATTCCAGGAACTTTCCACTACAGGATGGGCTATAAATATTCATACAACATATAACTTTTATATTTCCGCATGTCCAAAGCACGCGGAAATATAAAGTACTGTGCAAAGGAAAAAGATGTGATATCTGTATGTCAGCGTATCTTTAGTGGTCAATCGCGTGTACTTCAACAGAACTCCTTCTTTAAGTCACATGGCTTAATTCCAATGAACTTGTCTACCAAACCATGTAGCAGAAATTATCAACAAACATAAATGGCCCCATTACGACTCTGATTGGAATCCAATAGATAACTGTGTGTGGAGTCTGTTGAAAGTAGGTATCCGAATATGAAATTAAGCTGCCCGAATCGATTAAGGCTCGTGCTGATGGAAGCTGAAGGGAGTGGAACTATGTCCGTCCAGTTTAATTGAATAGCAGACTCGACGATTGGGGTTGCTGTTAAGAAGAAGGGATACATATAGAAGAAGGGACACATCGAAAATATCTTGCGAATAATTGTTGTGACCCTTGGTGTTTCATTTGAGATTCTGTTGATCAATGAGAAAGTACAGGAAACACAATAGTTTGATTTGGTATGAATATTTATGGTCCACCCTGTATATACTGTAGGTCGAAGAACTGCCCGAATTGCGAACTTGGCCTTACAATCCAACCATTCGGTCAATGAACCCAGCCTGGTTAGCCTCTCGTTTACCGCTCTGCAATTGAAAGATGTGGGGGTGCAGACTTTTTCGGTTGACGTTTCGGGAAAATTCATGAAGTGCTGTCACGTAAAAAAAAAAAAGAACACGGCCCAGTGAGACATCGGCGAAAGCATTCCTCGAGCAAACGGTCGCTTCGATCAATCATAGCATGGATAACTTGGTTCCTTCGACAAAACGTGTATTTTCGGGGAAAGGGTACGGACGGAAGTCAGTCGCCTTTATGTTTCCCGAGCGCCGCGGTCTGAAAAGACTGACAAGCGACCATTCCTCAAACATATTCCCATACTCGTCTTATCGGCCCTATGACTTATGTGGGATCAGTCAGAAATCGAAATATTCTGGGGGAGATTTGATTGGAAGCAATAACGCCAAAAAGGACCCGTGAGAAGCCCCCATTCATCAAGATGTGAGGATAATAGTGTTTATCTTATTTTTATCGATCAAACCAGTTGTTTCCTCACTGTCCACGACGATTGTGGACGAAATGGGGGGAAAGAAAAGAGACAAAATGGATTCCCTTCTTTCTGAAAGATATTTCATTGACAACCATAAGCAGAGAGTCAATAAAAAATCTACAGAAGGTAGTAAAAGGAAACACTGAAACACTAATCAAGGAAAGAAATTTAAAAATGTGAATGCCTCCTCCAATAGTGACTAGATAATTTTTAGTATTATTTTAATAATATATATTAAAGAAAGTGAAAACGCAAGATGGCTCCTTGCTTGTTCAACGTTACAAAGGTGCAAGCATTTGATGCAAATACTGGCATCCCGATCATTTAGAACTGCGTACTGTAGTTGTTCAAGGGCTAATATGAATCTACTTAGGAACTGATATAAGTGTACAAGCTGCTAAAGCACTAGATCATGTAAGGGACCAGTTCAGTACCATGACACATCGGTGTCTTTGGATTAAACGTAAAGGAATGGAGAATTATTTGATACAGACGAGGATGCCCGAGGTATAAATGTGGGACATTTTCATAATGACAAAAGAACTGTCAGAAGGGAAAAACAAAAAAAAGGCAGGAATTCCCGAGTTCCAGTGCAATTAGCCTCTGTCTGGAAGCGACAGAACTTCAAGAACAGTAAGAAAAAGAAAACTCAGCTAAAAAGCAGAAAATGAATAGAAAATTAGATTACCAAAAGAAAGTGGATGATGAGATTCGTGCCCTTAGGCGAGTCTGTTCTGAGTCTGAATATGAAGCAATTCCCTAGTGTCTTGCCTACGAGGGTGTGCGCCTTGAGCCTTGCTCCATGAGATCACCCATCAGCTCAAATTCAGAATCGAAATGTGCTTTGCATGTACAGTATTATTCATGCACTTCTTGGCAGATTTTTATCATTACCTTATTTTATTTTATGTTAGTTTTACTTATGGTATTTAAAAAAATTATTCATTAGCTTGCATTCTTTTTCTGGCGCTGTCATGGCTCTCTTCTCCGTCCTTGATGAAGGCTCATTGAACTGTAGGCTCAAGAACTTCTGCCTGGGTTCTCCTTTTACCCTCTTCTAAGGATTCTTACATCGATTTTAGATGAGTCATTTATTTTACTTGTAATTTGAGGAGTCATAACTCAAGTGGAAAAATTATTTAAAACTGGAATGATGGACTATTAAATTATTTGATACTTTCCCTTCAAAGGGTGGCAGCACGCTGGCAGCTGTGGGCTTTGAGTCATATTTTAGAAAGGTTACTATGGGAAAAATAAATGGAAAACAACTGTTGCGAAAGCAGACAATAGGCACATGGGTTGCTGAACAGTGCAAATTCAATCATGAATAGCAATTTGCTGATCCATTTAGCTGCCCTAAAAAGCGCTGCATTAAAATTGAATGACTATAATCAACATAAGGTCAATACTTACAATCAGAATTCCTGTTTTGAAAATTGGGAAAGCAGAGGGTAATAGAGTACCACAATTTTTTCGAAAAAATTAACATGAGTCACAAAGGAACTATCCAAGGGCGCTTGATGGGAAGACTCCTGCAGTCGGTCTTGCATATGCATTGAAACCAAAACATAATCATAAGGTACAGATGAGGTCCAACAGCAATAATAGGCATTGAATGCCTATTGCAATACATAAATGTAAAAAATTGGATTTCAACAAGTGGGCTCAATGTTTTTAGCTGCAAATATGCTAACTTGACCCAGGAGAATAAAAAAGTGAGAGTCCACCTTTGTTATGAACTTATAGCCCTTAATCTCATTATTGAAATTCAATTACAGATTCCATGTACTTAAAATTTTGAAAAGCAAAATCTGATTCCCAGCATCAGAAGAAGGAATGTCTGTAAGTCCTTAGTTCACAAAACATTCAAAATAAAAATATCAATCAAAATGCATTCCAAAAAATATCTTATCTGGGAACGACCTTTGGTATGTGGAAGAATTGGATCCAGACTCACCCCAATTCATGAGGAGATGGAAAACCCACAGAGACAGATAGACACAAGAGAGACTGGCCATACTGGAATGGGTATACCGGTATCATGGGAAGAGAATATCATCATATGCGTCACTTTTGAGCAGTTGTGGATTTAAATAAAAGAATAAGAATTATTGGACAGGTGACACCAAATGGAAATTGGACGGCAATGAATCCTTCATCCTTTTGAATTTAATAGCGTAAGATATCATGAAACAAATGGGTTATTTTGTATGCTCTCCCTCTTACTGTCTCACCAAACCTGGAAGACTACATCTACAGACTATAGGATACTCAAAGTCCTCTCTCATAGCATATTTGACAACCAAAGTGTTCCACTTAAGTACTGAGGATACATTCACATCTCAGCATCCTTTACATAAGAGAAGGAGAACATATTCAAACAGAAGGAGATAGGTGAGAAAGCATGAATGACTTCATCAATGAAAGCTTCAAGTATGAAGGAAGAGATTCTTTGGCTGAGTTTCAATTGGTCACTTTAGTTGTGTCTTATTCATTTGGGCTGAATATTAAGATTGAGAAAAAATTGAGATTCAGATTCCATGTAGTTATAAAAAATCGGCTGGATTTCTGACCATCCCCAACAATCATCACATAGGATGAGGAAATTATAGTCACCAGCATTAGGTGGTAGGTCGGGACCAACACTTCACCATATAAACAAGATCACATGATGAGCATCCTTTCATCTGTGAAATTGGATTTCTTTTTGGTTAATGATTTCTATCAACTGTCCTCATAAACATGACAGTGTCAGCGAGTAACCTATGTGGCACCTGGACATCAGTACCCTCTTGGATCTCCCATAGTCTCTTCATAACTTGGTGACCTGACCTCTTCAACTTTCAGGGATAACATGGATGATTCCATTTGCTGCCTGGACAATAGATAACATGGATGGCTCCATTTGCTGCCAGAACAATCAGGGATGAAATCTTGGTAGACTGGGGATGCAAAGTGAAGTCCCATAACCAATTGAATCATTAGAAGCACTCAATCAAGTCACATGACCAGATCACATCATCAGAGGAGACACTTGGTGAGATCAAGTTTCCACAACGCAATGGGGCGTCTGAAGGCAACCACCTGACCAGTGTCCTTGCCTCCAATGACATACACCACTGTTGGCTCCATTATAGGCAGTGGTGTCATCTTGGAGCTGGAGAATGTGTGGGGGGATGTCTGGATGGGAATATCGCTGGGACCGGTCCCGGGTCGCCCCTGGTACATCCGAGTCAACTCCCGCTCTAACTCTGTGCTTGTGATGCTCGTCAAGTCATGCATCTCCATGGAGTAATTATGAGATGTGAGATCATCCTCATGGTGTGACATTGCATCAATACCAAAGATGTTTTGATGGGATGTGAACTCATCCAGTTCAGCATGGGGAGCACGTCTCACAGAGGATGATACAGATGCACATGCACCATTGCGGGGACGGGATGTCCGGTTTTCCCCTTCTGCATTCTGTCTTCGACGGCGGTAGAACACAGACGATTCAGGTCCAATGTAATTTGGATTGTCAAAGCCGAAAGTATTACTGCGATCGCTGTCTGTCTCCACGCTGGCATAGTCAGAAGTGGGTTCCTCACGTCGCAGGATATCCAGGTCAATGAGAAATCCATCTTCATTGTTTCCATGTTTCACCATATCAGTCCTGGCTGGCTTCATCTGGGTGAACTGTTCGAATGAGGTCTGTGTCATGCATGGCTCCACATTGATCAGCTGAGTCGGCTGTCCATTGCGGACTGTATAACCAGCTATGGGGACATGCTGGTGAGAATTATAAGACTCAGTTGGAGAATAGAGACTGAGACTGGGTTCCCGTGGAGCCCCTTTTGTCCCCATTTGGCCCACAATATCCGAGAGACTGGGGACAGAGTTAGGTTCATGGGGTAAGCTCCGCCTCCAAGATGCAAATCCATTCATACTGATGGATTTGCTCATAAGGGAGCTGGTGAGGCTGAGCTGATCCCCATCTTCATCACCCAGGGCAGAGTAACTTCGGTCGGCCGTGATGCGTGACAGGCTCATCTGGGAGATCCGTGAGAGGTCCTTGAAGAAGCGGAGGTTCTGACTCGCCGAAGAGAAGCTTTCCACCCGGGAAACTCGCTTCCCTGTTGCCCCATCCATTCGTTTCGCCTTGAAGTCCCGATACCACCGATCTTCTTCGTTGTCCTCTTCATCTTCTTCATTCTCCTCCAAAGAGAGACTTTGGTTATGAAACATGTAGAGCCGTGCCTGCCCTGCAGGCTCACGGTGTTTGCAGTGAGTGTGAACAAAGTGTTCCACTGGTTGAAGGTCCTTGTTGTAAGTGTCAAAGATGGCAGTGACATTGGCAAGATCTGGATCATAGCCAACGACCTCTCGACCCTCATCTGAGGTTGAAGTGTATGGGAAAATCACAGTTGCATGGGAACGAGGCAACGGCTTCTCATCACCCCCAGGGTGAATCCGGTCCCATGTCTCCGTTCCTGCACCGAAGCAAAAGCATCTGTGATGCCTGAGTACACACTGAGTACCTTGTCAAATGTAGAAGTATGCATCTGCACTCTTTGAAATAATCCACTTCAACACAAGCTCCAGAAAAAATACCCAATTAGGTGGAATGCCTCATTCAATGCATTCAACCCCATTCCAGTACTAAAGATGGGGGTAGAATTGATCCTATTCATGAGTGCTGAGACATTCAAACATATTCATGAAACCTGTGCAAAACACTACAAAATTTGCTTTCATCTGCCAACATGTCAGTGTTACCCAAACATCAAAGCCTAATGAAGCAATGACTACAATACTTTATTTATTATTAGTTTGTTTGAACAAATCTGTTAAATCAGTTTGATTCAGTTTTCATTCCTTCCACTAAACTTTTTCAAATGGAGTGTGGTGAATGCACGATACAGAGTGGGATCTGAATATGTATGTATGAAGGCTCATACTGCCTGCAACTTTTGAATGCTTCAGAGAGGCTTTCTAAAAGTTCTGAAACAGTTCCATGAATTCATAAGTGACTGCAATGGAATTTTTCCTCATTTTCTGACTTTTTTTGAACATCATATTGAATGAGACATTTCCATCAGGGTTGAATCACACTAGCTTCTGCATTATATTATGGTATGTTGCCAGATTTTCAAAAATATTATTATAACAGAATGCTTCACAGCAATTTTAATGCCATGTTCTCTTACAGTGGGTACTGCTACAAGTTACTACATTAAACAATGCTTGCCATAATAAGAAGATAAATTCTTTCTTCAGGTAACATCAATAATCAGCAAACACTCCATATACTTCCAAGGTTAAACATGCCATAGTAAGATGGAACACAGCAAAAAGTATTTCAGAAGCAAGAAGATGTCCTTATGTAATGGAGAATAAAGTTTATGGGAGACAATACTTGATTCACACCGATTTGTGGTAATTACAGAAATCATAAACAGTCAACCAAGTCAAGATTTATGATTTGTGACTCATCACACCTTAACTGCTTTAATTGAAATTCTAGCTCAAAGAGTGTCATTGATTTAGTCAATGTCAAGTGATAACTTAATCAAGGGGACTAGTTGAAGGGCTGAAAGAAAAAGTGGTCTATCAGCAGAAATGTTTCAGATGTGGATGGTGTGGTCACATGTGGATCCTTTTCCATTTTGTTGAAGATAGTAGTTTGTGAAAAATGATCAATCTATATTTATTACTTTCCCCCACTTTTAAGGAGACATTCACAAAAATGTTCATCCTTTCTCTTTGGAGGTTGAAAAAAGAAATTTCGCAGATGGAGCAGATTTCCTTTCAGACCTTCAACTCATAAAACATCTGCAAGTATTATGTTAAAGCCTGCATCAGGAATGTCAGGTGACACTACATACAAGGATCAAGAATTCATTCCATTACACTGCTAAATTATTTACATTACACTGACATTCATGTGCTACATTATGCTGCAATTACTTTATACATCCCTGACATCCACTGACTCAAAAGTAATATTTTCTGACTGGCACTGCAGCAATGAACCTCTTTTCTACAAAACCACACTAATTGATAAAGTATGGTAGAGACAGAAATAAGAAAGGAAAAGATACCAAAGTGGAAGGCCCAGAGCTCGGAAGACGGTTGTCCAAGTCGGATGCCCCCGTAGACAAGCATGGAGGAGAGGACCTTGATGGCGGAATGGGAATGCAAAGGACCTGGTCCTGTCTTTCCTTTCACCTGGCTCCACCTCATGCAAGCTGTAGATAAGGAATGGCATGCCACTCACTTGCCATCATGCTCAACCTGTCTGTAGTGACAGCTTATTGAGACAGATATTGTTCTACTGGGTGATTCAAAAAAAGTTATTCCTTTTCAATAGCTTCATTCTCCAGAATACAATAATGTCTTGGTGCAAGTTTTGCAATAAGATGAAGATAAATGCTCAAATTTTTCCTTGATACAGAGGCTCTGAGAGATTACAAAATATATAAATTAGGGTGTGTAACAAGTAAAAATGAAAAAGAGATGACACCATAACAGAGATTATGTGGGCTTACTAATAGTACACATTCCAGGAGCAAGACTAAGCTGGAAAATGGTGCTTCCTGCTGGTTACAAAATACATTCATCCTGCATTATAGCCTATGGAGCACAGCATAATCTCTTTGTGTTTAACCATTTCATATGCTGCTTCATCCTTGATGTCCAATAAGTATACCAATGAAAGTTGCAGCTTTCCTTGGGTTGTGACAATGCAAAAGGTGCATGAAAGTAAGGACTGTCCTATTCCAGAAAAAAAGTGAAAGAGTCTTTATGGTTACTTTTACACCCACTGATGGAGGACATACTGAGGTCCAGCTTCCACAGGTCATCCTTCTCAACGAGGTTGGTCATTCCTCCGAGGATCCAGAGGTAGGAGTCGTAGACCACGGCGGTGTGACTGTGTCGGGGAGAAGGTGCTGTGGCAGCCTCCCCCTTAGTCACCAGTACCTCCTCCCAACGATCCTCCTCTATGGAACACAACAAATGCATTGCAAATACGTTTATGAACTCTGAAACCATTGGACACGATATGAGTACCATGCACCTCATACAGCTAACCAAAGATACAGTCGACGCTCGATATAACGAATTTTCCTTAAAGCGAACTTTTTTTTAGCCAATCCCTTCGAATACGTTATATCGAAAGACGAACCTCTATATGACGAATTTTCCTTATAACGAATCATTTTTAGCCTGTCCCTTCGAGTTCGTAATATCGAGCGCCGATTGTAATTACTTATTCGCATGCATTGCCCCACAAGAAGAGGGATGCCCCTCCCATCCATTTTCTCAGGGAGAAGGAAATCAATAGAAGCGTAGGTTGGCGAGACAGGGTGGAGCATTCACCCTGAGTGGGTCATGAAAGTTGAAAAAGAAAACACTTGGAAACATTTCCCAGCGGGGATCGATGGGAAAAACGATGGAAGAGAAAACTGGGAAACGGAAAGAAGAAAAAGCAGCAGACCGAATAGGTATCTCCAGATATCCATGGAAGATCCCCGGAGGTCCTGGTACCCTCCGCAGATGTACATGGCCTTGTCGTAGACGTTTGCCGTGTGTCCTCTCCTTCCCGTGGGCCTCCTTTCCGCTTTTCCCTTCCCTTTCCCCGATCCCTTCTTCCCTTGCCTCCCGCTGTGCTTCCTCCATCGAGCACACTGCACATCATTCAATCATCCATTATGTTATGGAGCGAAGCTTCGTGTCGGCATCCCCCCCCCCCTTCCCCTTCATAAATAATATCGAGCATTACCGCAGCCACGGCATGCACAATCACATGAAATGACTCCAGGCGGCAATTCAATTTCCGATGCAGCATAAGAACTCTGAGGAGATTTCCAGAAAAGTATTTCTCCCGGGCAGAAAATAACCAATGGGGTTGGATTCGTCGAATGAAAAACAAACGAAAAGACGCGGCCGTCCTCTGTCTTTGAAGGACGAGTTAGACAAGACCTATTTTAAAGCAAATGCCCTCGGCCTCACAGCCACACACGACATTCCTTGATTGAATCTTGCCATTCCCTCTCTTCCATTCCCTTTCTCTTTCCTTTCTCTCTGTCTCGACATCGATGAAGATAGATGGACCCTGACCAATCCCTCATATGACCTTCTCTCTCTCTCTCTCTCTCTCTTTGTCCCCCGAGCATGATTGACAAGAGATCGCCGGAGATCGACCGTTGATGGTATGGCATCGCCATTTTTTAGTCTCAATGGGGATGGAAAAGACAGGCATCAGTAGTTGCGACGACTAAGCAGTTATATACAACTAAGTCTACGTATTTTTGCTTCATTTTTTTGGTTACCACTTCAATTACCAGTAAGGACATCTAAATGGATGGAGTTTCTTACACGAACGGAGCACAAAAAGTCATGAGCGTTCCATTAAGCTGGATTGCCTCACCTGGGTAATTTTGTTACGCATGACACGCCTCAACGTCAGACCCATATTCTCCCCTGCACAAACTCTTAGTTTCATGCTTTATTTTTTTTTTTGCCTCCACAAACGTCAAGAGCCCGTGGGAAATTTCTTTTTTGTCTCGGTTCTTCCTTTAGGCTTCATGAGTGGGGGACAATGGAAACACAGCTGTATGCTCTTCAATCGTTGAATGAAACACAAAAGCCGCCAGTGCAAGCTAACCCCATCCATGTCCCTCTCTCTTCCGCATCGAGACGTGAAGAAAAGGCACGAACAATCGTGAGAAGCGTGTCGAATTCCAGCTGGCGACATTTCCCAAGGGGTCCTAAAATGTCAGGAGATCGAAAGCGCGAGAGTAAAGGCTTCCATACAACCAAGGTCTGCGGAGAGGATCCGGCCGTAACATCGAGGCACTATCGGCAAAAAAACTTCTCACCGAGAAATGATATAGAGAAGCCTCGACACACCGTTAGCTCTTTCCGGAGAATAAATCTTCCCCATGAGATCGTTCCCGTCACAGCGTCTCCCCTCGCAATCCGCGATCCGCCAACACCATTATTTACTGACCCGAACGTTTCATCTTTTCTCTTTTTCCAAGGAAACCCCTCTTTGATTTTGCGTGGTAGCATGCCTGCCGCAATCCTTGTCCAGTATGTACGCTGTCAAATATTTGTTGCCGAGTCCACCCGATTGCGGAAAAGATAGCGAGACCGTGAGAGGTGACTCACTTCCGTGGAATGGATATTGCATAGGAAGAGTGTGGAGTATCGGGTGGGGGAAGGGGGGGGGGGACAACATAAGTTTCACATTTATTTAGTCAATTTAACCTTCGGAGAGTTCGATATCGAAGCTACTAGTATGCTGTTGTTCATTCGATATAGCGCCACCCGCAATAAGGCACCAAAATCGGCGATGATCAACAGTGGCGTTAAATTGAGGGTTGACCGTGCACGAAATTCTACTTCAAATATCGGCGAAAATAAGAGGCCGGCCGGCATGCGAGGTCCACGACCTTCCCCCCTTCTCCCAAACCCCTTCGTAGAGTTTGCTTCCGCTTGCCTTGATGTCGTAGGACCAGAGCGGGGTCTCGTCTGAGGAGGAGAAGCCGACCTCTCCGCCGAACACGTAAAGTCTTCCCTTATAGGCGACCAGGCTGTGTTCCTGGAGGCATCCGGGCGCCTCCCCCTCTCCCACTAACTCCTTCCATTCCTTCTTATCTGTGGGGGAAAAAAAAGGGGAAAGATGGGTCTCGAGAATCTGGGACGAACTCGGTGGCGCCTCCATAATATTGGCAATTGCGACCGACGGGAAAGACCTATAGCACTAGGAAAGGCGTAAGATTAACCTTATATTGGATGCAATTGGATTACACGAGGCAAGCCCACTCTGCGGAAATGACTTCCGTTTCGTTACTCTCTGGCTCTCAGACAGTTAGCAAAAGGAAGGATGCAAACGGGAAGCATAATTTTTTTTTTTCCTGGAAGATCTCAGAATAGAAGGCCAAGACAGTAACTAAATGCTAAGAGGAATGAAAATGACTTTAAATAAGTGAGCTAGGAATTATCGTTCCTGGAAAAAAAGGACCTCCGCAGAACTTGAGAATGATGAATCTCGGACAGGGGGAATAAAGAGAAGAAGAAAAGAAACTCAAGGAAGCAAACTTTTACCAAGGTTGTAAGTCCAGAGGTCCTTGAGGGGGAGATTGTTGTTGTTGCGTCCGCCGAGGAGATAGACGGCGCCGTCGTACCACGTGGCGGCATGCTTGCACCTCGCACACGGCACCTTCACACCCTCCGCCTTTCCCTCCACGCTCTCCCACATCCCCCTCACGCTCTCCGCACTGCACGGCGTTCGGCTCCGTGTCTTTCATCGACGACGAGCACGTCCAGATGCGTCAACTCCACCATCTCCTCCTCCTCCCTTAGGAGTGGCATGGATGTCGGGAGGAAGGAGGTCGAGCACGCTCCCTTCGGATCTGGCGGAGGGGAGGAGGGAGGAGGGATCGATAACTGTGCCGGGGAATAGATTGAAGGGGGAGACAGGATCCCTCCCCTCCTTCCCTTCATCTCGTCTGCTCTAGTACGTTACCCCCCCCCCCCCCCCCCCCCCCCTTCCCCCTTCTCGGCTTCTCTCACGGGCACGGAACCATATCTTTTCATTCCAGCAATCGGAAATGGAGGAATGACACTTCATTGTAACGCTTCCCCTTCCTCTAAAGCGCATGCTCCATCTGTTCAATATGTCTGCCCCTTCATTTCAGGGCCCAGATTCGGCTCGATACTTCGCTCTGCACGGATGGGAGGGTACCCGCAAAACCCCGTAATATCCCGGCAAAAATAGCCCGAATCATCCGGTTCGTCGACACCGGATCGACTCGGCCCTCATCGCAACATTCATCCTCTTGCCAGATGTCAGAAGAGAACCACGCCCAAGCGAAGACCCGAGACGAGCCGGAAGGGCCTTAATCGTGAAAAACTGGCCACGATCCCGACGGAATGAGACTGACTCGGTTTCTACTTCGTCGTACGAATTCCATCGATTTCAAAATGCATTAAAAATGCAGGATTAGATGATGCGAGCGCCCGGCTGACGCAAGGAGCGACCGAATGGGCTCCCTGCCCGGACAGGGAGCCCAGAGAGCGCATTCTCTCTCATCTCTTGTCGTTCATGATTCCATTCTCGCCGGCTGTCGTACTGGTGAAAAACGAGGAAAATTAGACTCTGTCTTAGAGACTCTAAGAGAAATCCTGAGACGCAGGATTCCCTCGACAGATGGCTCCACGTTGTACAAAGTCGATTTTCCCCTCTTGTTTCAAACATGAGAAATTCCACTTTCTTTTCGTTTTCCGCAGCGAAAGCCTTAGTGGTGGCATTCCGTGCAAAGAAAAAAAAACTGTCGTAAATAAATTCATGCGTATAAAGGTACGTGCGAAATTCGTACTTATTGCTAGCATTCAAGTCTTTCTGCACGGGTGCAGTTTGCGGAAATTTTCCTCGCACTAAATGCGAGGAAACACTCGAGCAAGTCCTAGTCCTCCGATACCGATTAGCTCTTATGTTTGGATTTTGCCAGAAACCGATGGTTTCATACTAACACCCCAGCAACCCATATAACTTACAAAAAACATAGTATTATTATATATATAAAAAAAGATGTTTCATGCCATCGTCTGCTGCGTAAAAAATGCCTTTTCGAGCAATCATTCCCTTGCCCGTTTTCATACGAAAGGAACCATCTATTCATTATGGCCTTCAGGAATGACATCGCTCACATTCCGATAAATAATTAATGGGCGGTTACCGTCATCGAGATTAATCGCGTTCGTCCATCTTCCGTCATTCCTTCCCATTCCGTCGTTCTTTCCCATTCGACCGAGAGAGCAAAAAAAAAAAAGACAATGGAATGCTTTTAGATAAGGCTCCTAAGGCGGACATTCCCATCGAGTGAAACTTGGATTTCGCCAATCGAGGGTCTTCATGGGCTTCGTCCTCGAGTCTCGACGAAGCCCAGAAATGCTTTTCGACCCCGAGGAAGAAGCCGTACAGCGCGCAATCCAAGCATTTTCGCGGCTCCGAGTAATAACGAGGGGGAAAATGCACGAGCAATTAATAATGAATTGGGATTTGGGCAGAGCTTATTCGCGGTGTTCCACTCGCGCAAGATGAATAAAAGCTGAATCGTTAATGAACTCAGCTGTCTAAATTCACCATAAAAGAGATCGATTCTGGTTGGGCTCGGGCGAAACGAACGTAGAAACTCTGAAACTCGAGCGGGTTGGACCTTCGGCCTCGTGTCGGTTATTAGACTGACGCGATCGCACTCACTTCCAGTAAATATGCCAGAAATGGATGGATAAAGGGTGGAGGAGGAGTGCAATGGTTCTGGTCTTTCTAGGTTACAAGGCAACACGATCCTCTCGAGAATTTATTAGCTTTCCTTTCTCGGGTAACTACCAGCGGCGACTTTACTCTCGCACGCATTCAGAGGCATTTTCCGGTACATTAGGGCGTCTACGAATACCATCCATATACAGTATCGCATCGGTCTTACCTCAACTAGGATATATAAAAAAGACCTTCCACCTTTCTCCGAAATAAGTCGGCAGTGGACCTATCGGGAGTGTACGGTGCAGATGATACGAAGCCCCTCCAATCCATTCGATTCTCCATGCGATCAGTGACGGCTCGTGATGTTGAGCAGTAGTGGATCGTCAATGGAAGGAGGCAGGGCAGGTCAAAGCCTACTCATCCTCCTTTCTCCTTTCTACCTTCTTCCTCTCCTACCTCCATTGAAGATCCACTATTGCTCAATATCACGAGCCGCCCATGCATACAATCGGTCATCAATATCAACTGCATGACGTGGGATCACCAACCCCAAAAGTACGAGGCAAAAAGTAAAGAACCGAATAGGAACTAGCAAAATGCGACAAATGAAAAAAGAGTGCTCGGGCGCCTCTAAGAATCCCCTTCGCCAGACCGAGCGGCAGCGACCTGGTTGACCATTTGGATTCAACTGCTGGACTATTTTCGTTGCCCGGAGCTTCAATTCCTGAGTTCCATGTGGAGGGTGAAGTTATTCAACGAACGGGAATCCACTCCATGCACTTTTTATTTTGGCCACAGTGGCAAAGCTAGAAAATGTCTGCTCAGGTAGCCTCAATTGAGGGTGAAGCTCTTCAACGAATGGGAATCCATTCGATAGACAATTTTTTTTGGCCACAATGGCAATACTGGAAAACGTCTGTCTGCCCGGATAGCCCCAATTTAATGATCGTAAGCGGTACTCGACACTCAACATTTGAATGGTATATGTGCTCGGACATGAGTCCCAGAGTACTTTCACTTGGAATTAAGAAAATTTCCCCATAGTGTTTCTTACATTTCTTACTCACGCAATTTAGATTCTCAGAGCAGAATATATATAGTCACCCCTCGTTTTATGTAGCTGATCAGGCATCCTAAAGGGTAAAGGTATCAAGTTTGAGACTTTGAAGCACGCAGTTCACAATTGACAAGGACAACGCTTTTACCTCTATGCAACTGTCACTGACATCGGTCTTAGCTTGCTGCGGAATGGTTTTCACTGAATGCTGGCAATAAGCACTATTCATGCAACGCGAAATTGGTACATCGACAAGACCCCATGACGACTCGATCGTTCAAATTATCGTAATTAGTCGAGATGAAGTGGTCATGCGGGTGAAGCAACTATAGATATATCAGACGTGATGGTCACACCGTAGTGAAAGCCCAGGCTGTACAACAGAATTGTGCACAGCCTCTCCAATAGGGAGCAGACGGACTTTGTGAAAAAAGCAATTTCTAATCTCCGTTCAACTTTAAATCCAGGCAATTTGGAACAAAACTCAAATGAGAAAAAGTAATGAATTCATAAATAATCATTACTTGAGGGCTATGAATACAGTGAAACGTGCTCTCTGCAGTTAACCTATAGATAGGAAAAAGAGTGTGTTTCTATTCAGCTGTCGTACACTAAACCTCATGCGATTTGCCTGACCTTTCTATGCCTTGTGTCAAAGCAAAGGAATCCAGCAATGTCTAGCAGCCCCGCCCACTCCGTGATGATTCTGGTATGGTAGCAATTGTCTTTTCATCTAGGAACATCGAGCGGTAAATTGCTGAGTGAAAGGCTTATTCCTAGCAATGGACCATAACACATAAAAATTCCAATAACTAAGCATGAGAATGCATTTGCAGGAAGGTAACCAATGTCACCACAGGGATATGTTTGCCATGCATGCTTAGTTATATGAATTTTTATACACTGTGGTTCATCACAGGGTATTTTACCTCAATGACATGTCGCATGATTGATCAAGAGAGAACTTGGCATTTGCACAACTCAAAAAGCTCAAACCAGTGGATTCTAGCGATAGACATCTAAAAAATGTTGTACTGCCTCTCTGCAATCCTACAAGGCCACAACTTAGCCCAAGGCTGTCGCATTGTGCTCCACTTAATACAGGTTCTGAAATAATTTCTGAACACTTTGACTCATTCTCTTTATCCTTGTTAGCACCGTTTTTCATTCTAATAATCATGTTTCTCTTTCTCCCCCTCCTGCTCTGTCCTCACTTTAGGTCAAGCTTAAACAACCACCTGTTAATTCAACCTCATATGCACCAGTGTTCCATTTGTACACACATCATCCCTTGTGAACAATATATACAGGGCATAGCAAAGAAGAAGATCAAAGACTTTTAACCAATATGTCTCTACACCAATAAAAGTCTTTTTTTTTTGCAAAACATTCACTGTGCATAGACAGATATGTTTCCATGGCATCTTTGAAATTTCTTCCAAATTCTTTGCTCCAGGACAAGACAAGGAACAATGATTAAAAAGAAGCCTTATTCCAATTGCTGACATGAATCATCAGGTATCAAAATTGAGCTTGCTCCAATCAGATGTTCCTTTGGTCATCACTGGAGAATGAGGCACTCATAAGGAATTGGAGGAGTCCCTTGTCCATTTTCAATATCTGATTTCTTATGAATAATCAATCATGACCTTGCTTTGGCAACATCAATTTTGATGAAATTTCTTAAGTCTGCTGGGAATGTATCAATCTATGCACACTGCAAACTTTGTAAAAGTAACCCTAGTGAGAACTGAGATATGCAACTTAAAAGTCACAGGTCTTTTTTTTTGCCATACCCTGTAAAGAAAATATAGAGAAATAATCTGGACACAGTAGAGATTCTGAAAGGTTCCTGAACTTCTTTCAACAAAGGGAGTGTACAGAAAATGGTTTCTGACTATTGAATCCTTCAGTAAATCCACAAGGATGAAAATGAATGCAAGTTCAAAGATCACACAGAATTCAAACATAAAGCAACATTTCTTTAATTGTGCAGAACACATTCACAGAGACTGTTTAGCTCTTACAACTGGCAAATTGAGAGGAATTTCTCATCATTATCACAGCCTTTGAAAGTGGTTTTGGCTACCATTTCAACAGTGCAACTATGAAAGCACCTTTACAGACACGAAAGCACCTTACGACTTGCAAGCCAATTGAGATACACAACCAGTCAAAACAAAAACTAATACCTTCCTTGTTCTCCACAATGGATGGAAGGGATCATTTGCATATCACAATGTGAAACTTCAGACATCAAGGTCCCATCAACCAAGCTGACTATTACATGCTAAGCCATTCGCAAACAAGGCGGCTCACCATAGAGACAATAATTGAGCATGGGTATGGGAAAGTGTCTGCAATTAAATATGATTCAATTCGTGCACTATTTATCTATCAAAAGACTGCTTCAGTAAATATAGATACATAAATTAATTGGTCAAAATTAAAGGTTACAACAGGTTACTGTTGCCTAACCTTCAGGAGTCTTTTAAATCTTATTCTTAAAAAGATATCTTTGTGCAAAAAATAATCTCTTTATCCAGTTAATATTCTTGAGATCAGAGTGAAATTCAGCATAAACAAATACAAGCAGGCACTCAGACGATTATATAGTTTCATCATGATAACCTGAACAATCTCATGGAACATCTTTCCAAAAAACATTGAACATATCAAAATCTATGAGGTTAAAGTGTGTGAACAGTTTCAGATTTGTTTTGAATCAATTGTATAACTTTCAAATGAAATTAGTGGAGACTGACTAGGTAGGGAGCGATTGAATCATGGCTAAAGCAGGCCAAATATGATACAGATAAGCAATTAGAACAAGGCCACATATCAAAATGAAATTAATGTCAGTGATGAAGTGAAAACTTAGCCAAATTATGGTACAGAGAAGATCTATCATGGGGTATAGGACCCATGGCATTACTTAGAAACTGAGCATTCATTGCACTCAAATCACCACTCACATAGAGCTGATGAGTATCATTGTGATGCTATGATAAAGCAAATATGCAAAGTAAAATATCCTGATGATCCTCATGAAAAGTAGATATTGTAGAGGGGATTCTCCCATAGTTCTTGATCCGAAGATGTGCCAGACTCATTCCCTGAGTCTTGATACATTGGATTCGTCCACACATGTGTCAGACTCAATAACCTGATTGATTTAATTCAAGAAATTGTTTTTATCTGATAGATGATTCTCGGCATTTTACTGAAAGGCAGCAAGACTGTGTTTGCACATACCGAATGGATTCAGGTTGGTGTTGGAAGCCATATTTGGGAAAGGAATAAACCTTTGATCCAATCAGCCATCTTGAGAGCTGGGAGGAAAGACACCAAACCACAATTAATGCTTAATTCATTTGTCAATCAAAGAATTTTCAAATAAAAACTGCAACTGGCTAGGGGCAATTTTTTATCATTGCGCCTTGCCAGTCTCAATTCATGAAAAGACATGAGAAGTAGAGCAAAGGGAAGAATCAAGATCACACAAACCAAACACACACAAGTGAGCATCAAGGATGCATATACAATTAGAGATGCAACGATATTTTATCGGTTATCGGTATCGGCCGATATTGGGTGATGGCGATATTGGATGATTCCGATATATCGGCCTAAAACGATATATGACCTGCTGATAACCGATATTGAAATTATACCTGAAGTATGCCAAACGCTAAGTATGTAAAGCGAATGATGAATATTCTCTCCTTTTTCTCATTAGACAACATTTCACTTGACTCGAACACACGTTCTGTATGCCAAACGCTAAGTATGTAAAGCGAATGATGAATATTCTCTCCTTTTTCCCATTAGGCAACGTTTCACTTGACTCGAACACACGTTCATGGGACGTTCCTCATGCATGAGTGTCGAAGTCAAGTGAAAAAATGTCCAAATCAAGTGAAAACACTGCAGAAGGTTGAAAATGCCTAAATGACATGTTTTCATTAAAAAAAATAGAAGTATTAGGCTGCTGAAAATGTAAGCATTTTTCCCCTTTGGATTGGGATTCCCCTGGGATTCGACCTTCACTGCCGCGGTTCCTCAACGTCCCACAACTACAGATGGGAGCGCTCCGTGCTCGGGCACTCCCTTCCCAAGCACGCTGGCGCTTGAACTAGGAAATATACACTTGACTTAGCTAGGTTCGAGCCCAGGCCACCCTGTCACGGGACATAAGCTCATTACCCAGTCACCCAAGAGAGAGATGAGAAGCGTCATCTATTCAACTCAGCCTAATGCCACTACCATAGCCTACTCCGTACTTTCTGCGAAAATAGACATCGCTTGTGTTAGCGCGAAGAACCCAGGCCTAGATGGATCCCAAAACCTCGGTACAAAAATCACTAGACTATAGTCTGACTTCAACTCTTTCGTGCCCAGAGGTTCCATTTGGAACCATCGATTTTCAAGAATTTTATCATCTTTATATTCATGTTAGTCTGATTTCAACTCTTTCGTGCCCAGAGGTTCCATTTGGAACCACCGATTTTCAAGAATTTTATCATCTTTATATTCATGTTAGGACTGTGCCAATGACCACATTTGACCGATAGACTGATGGCGCATTTTGAACTCATACCCAATGACCGGTGCCGGAGCCGGAGCTGATTATGATCTATACTTTATAGATTGCGAAAGTAGCATGAAATCGCATACGAATTCAAATAGGCCTATTTGGAAGGCTTGTGATACTAATCAATGAGTCCTGAAAACGATAGAGACCACTTTTAGACCTTTCCAGCTTGTCTGTCTGCGTCCGTCACTGGGGCTCAAGTGTCAGTCAAGGTTACCTATTGCTGATATGAGCGCTTAACGACACCGCTCGCTAATGCACAGCATAAAAGGAGATGCAATGATTTCACAGTCTTAACGGCTATTTTCCTCCACCAGTTTCTACAATCGGGCTGAAATACAGTAAGTCCTCGATTTACGTCGTGGATGCGTTCCCGGAAAACACGACGTAAAACGAAACCTATTTTCCCATGGACTAAATTATATACAGGAAATTCTCGATCTACGACGTTATATCGGAACGACGCAACGTATATGGGGTACATGTTAGCGACGTTATATCGAAACGACGTAAATCGAGGACCCCTCGTATAATCAAATCGATATTTTTTTCTGGGAGAGGGCGGCAGGGAGGCTTTCAGTGAGACAGGAGGGCCGGCAACAAGCTGCGCTCACGCACTCATGTAGTTTTTTTTTTGCATTTTCCCCTCCTTCAGGCTTGGCATCGACAGCTTCCAACCTTACCGTAGCCATGGCGTCATTGGTGCAACACCAGAGGCCAATCTCTGTGGTTGTCAATACGTCGGTGCAACCCTAATTGATTTAAAATATTTGTCATAATTTATATTTGAATATTTATAATATTATGTATTACATATATATCTTTGTAGATGAAAACTTCCGTAATATAATAAATATGATTGATTGCCTTAGAAATTTTCCTGAAAAGCAGTTATGTTAGCATTTCATCTTCATGGCAAATTATCTTATGTGTTAACAATTTGTCAGTCATGTCTGTCTGGATGTCCATTAGAGAAGAAGTATGAAGAAGTGAACTTTGACATTCTTGACATTTTCTGAACTGAGTGCTACTTTGAAAAAAAAAAGAAGTAATTGCTATTCCACCTTATTGCAAGTTCTAGGATGGAACATAGGAAAGAAAATGCCTGATGCAAATGCAATGTAATATTTTAAAAATCCACATCAGAGCCTGGCTTCAGAATGAAGAAAACATTTCTTCTCACTATTGGAGAAATGGCAAAAGCATAAGGTGCACCACTGGTGCACCTCAAGCTTTACCCATCAGACCTGGTCCCAAGTAAAACTTAACAGTGGAGGGGTTAATGCCTCAGGGTGGCTTTTTGAACAGAGAACTATCTGATAATGTAGCTTTATTCTGGGGAAAATACATTATATTTCCTGGAAATAAAGCAGCATTATCGGATAGTTCACTATTCAAAATCTACCCTGAATGTGTATAAATGTAGATATAGATATCAGTATCGGTTCTTTTCCAATATCGGAATTATCGGTATATCAGATATTGGCCAAAATTCAATATCGTTGCATCTCTAATATAGACACAGACAAACATACCCAGAGGGAGGAGGCAAGGCAGATTCAGGATTCAGGCGTGGTGGTGAGAACAAAAGGCACAGAGGGCTCTAGACACCTCTGCAGACCCTGAAGCAATCAAGCACAATCTATCAGCAATTTTAGCATAAGCAACTACAAGTTTCTGGAATGAGGCACATAAGGCATGAGGCAGATTCCTTGTCTTTTTTTTAAAATGCACCTGATCAGTCACTAATAAAACTGTAAAAGTCAGGCACATCTGAGGGCACTGAAGTGTGTATGATAATACCACTATAATTTTTTAAATAGAAAACTTGCTCAAATTCTCCAATTTCTCAAAAAAAGATATTCCATAATGAGGCTATTGCATCTACTTAATGCTGAAAACAACTCAGCCAAAATTTGTGGAAGCACTACTAAATGGTGCAGAGACTGATTCTGGTTCTGCATAAACTTCTCTTCTGCTGGCTGCAGGCCTATGTAGAAAATACCCAATAATTGTCAGAACTTGCACAAATTATTGGTCAATTAGTATGCTAAACCTTTCCTCATATTCAGTGCCATGTTTAGCAATGGACAATGTCAGCAAGTGGAGAGTGGACAATCATACTTAAGCTTTTTTCCCTTCTTTTTTCACATACCAAATTTATGCAAAAGGGCACCTGAAATTGCATGCCTACTTTTAAAAGGAACATCTTCTGATGGTCCTGAGTAGGAGTCATGCGCCACTATCAATTACAAAGTTTTTTTTGCATTTCACATTTCACATCCTCCAAATTTTTCTAATTTACATGCTTCATATAATATATGCTTGATTAATTCCTTCTGCTATAGGTCCTACTCTGTCTTCAAGTTCTTCAATAAAGAAGCCATCAGAGGAAGAGTGGGAATTGCTGTGCATCATTTTCATGATCAACTAGCAGCCTCATTTATTCAAGGTTATACTCTTTGCTAAAATAAATATGAACCTCCAAGCTCTAGCATTTGAGGAGTTTGGCACTTTAGAAATCCTAAGCCCTGTCATCTGAAGTTCTTGATACAAAGATAATCTTCCAGATCAAGCAGAAATTGTAGGTAAACCAAAATGAGGGGGGTTCTGTCAAGATTGGTGATTTAGGCATATTTCATACAATGGATATTCATCAAAATAGGTTCAGCTGGAGAAAATTTATCGCATGCAGTGTTTTCTCTGCAAATCTGGCAGAAAGAGGGCTATCAGGTGAGTTTTACTTGTCATCTTTAATGAGCTGGGATGCTTCTTCAGAGAGACTAGGGAGTTCTTATTATTTGATGAATGGATACCCTCCACTAATGAAGCAATAATATTGAGATATTTCCAGAATGTATATAAACATTCTTATGAAAATAAACCATGAAATAGTGACCATACAGAAAATTATGGCTGAATCTGAACAAATGATTTCACGGAGATGCTTATCAGTAGCATGGCTCTTTCAATTATGGCTACTGTGAATGGAAAGGTCTTGAGGGAACTTACAGGGATCCTGGCACCAAGAGAGTGGGCCAGGAAGAGAACCAGGTAGAGGCAGAAGAGGATGTAGAAAAGAGTGAAGATAGTGAAGAGAATGTATATCCACCATCCCTGGGCACCCAATCCAACCAATCTCTGCCCGACATAGTCTCCAACAAAGAAGAGGTTGATTCCTATCACAACCAATGCAAGGAGGCAAGCAGCCACTCGTGTGAACCTAGAAAGAGGGCCATATCTCATTCACATTGTGTCCATAAGTTACTTCAGGGGACAGTCACACTGAATTCAGTTCCACCTATTACCATCCTGCTTCAGTCCTCATCTGATCTCCAATTGTGCTCAACAAGACAATCCAAAATCTTCTGAAAGTGTGCAGGATGGTCATCAAACCAACCACGACTGTTTTAACACTGATGTGACAGAAATGGAAGATTAAGAGCAGGAGGTTATGTAGCCATTTCATTAACATTCAATCCCCATGGTGAACTGTGACCTCTTCTCCCACTTGTGTAAGGACAGGAAGGTAGAGTACAACTAATAGCTCAACTTTAATGTGCTGGTGAGCCAACAGAATATAACAGATTTGGATGCTGTCTGAATGATTTTGCAATATTTTGTTGGAATCAGCTGGGAACAATGTGGCCATATCACCCACATCCACATTGAGAAATATGGACTATATACACTGTTGGTAAAAAATAAATAAATAGGAACTCCAAGTATAAACAATTAATTGGAGACAGTGAGGTATGCAAATGATCGATCACTCTCCAATCCCTGGCATCCTGGTGGCATGATACAATAACGTGACTGCACCACAGTTAGTACTCTGTACAGCCTCCTCCGGCTGCGATGCAAGCTGCCAAATGATGCTCCCAGCGATTTTATACCCTTCCATATCATATGGCCATCACATTATTGCATCACAATAAGATGTCAAATATTGGAGAGTGATCGATCATTTGCATACCTCATTGTCTCCAACAAATGGCCAAAGTTTGGTGGCTGTAACATTGCTCATTCTAGGTGTTCCTATTCTTTTTGCTGGTAGTGTATAAAACTGGTGCATCACAGAAGAAATGATAAACAGAACTGGATTCAGAGTGGCTGAGCAATGCAAGAACATGGCAATCGATGCATACAGACTATTGCGGAACTCTCCCATGATTGCATAGGAGGATGTGAGGGTGATGGTTGGCAGAAGAGCAAATGGGAGTTGGAGACTCATGATTGCATTTAGGAAATCATTCATGTGACTCAGATCCTGAAGAGACTCCAGAAATGCAACAAGGAAAGTGGGCACAATTGCAATGCTTCGTGTCAACAGAACTCGCTTCCACCGGGTCCATTCTAGGTTCAGGAAGCCCTGCAACACATCCACCACGATACATTGATCTCTCTGTAAATTTCTGAGAAGCAATTTCCTACACTTTTCCAACTGATTTTGAAACCTTCCCATATAAAATATCACACTCCAATGGAAAACTTCAATCTTCCCCATACTATTCTCAACTGCATTCTCAAGCTATATCAGATGTAATTCCTTACATTTCCCTCACTTTTAAACCTCACTTCTATTTCTCAGAATGTTCAAAGTCTTTTCAAGTGTGTGTGAACCTTGTTCCAAGTAAGAGGGATGTGAAACTTACCTCCATGACAAACTGTCCAGCATAAGTCCCGGTCATGGTGGAAGACTGGCCAGCAGCAAGCAGTCCAATGGCCCAAATGTACAATGCCGCTGGACCAAAGCGGCAGCCAAGGAAAATCCCTCCACGGTACAGATTCGCTTCAACAGTCTCATTGTTGTGCTAAAACATGGTATTAGTTGTCATGGAAAAGCAATTGAGGGAGGTGCTGCAACATGCCTTTCTTTCAAGATGAGCTATAATTATTGAAATACATAAATTAATTTTTTCAGCTAGTGTTATGCAAATCCACAAGGGTTATGAATTTTGCTATGCTGTTTTCATAATGATAACGAAGTGAGGGATAATCACATGCTTTTTGAGTTGCAGAGACATTTAAATCACTTTAAAACAAGGAAAGTCAAAATCCAAATGCATGTCACACTATGTCTAAGCCAACTTATTACATTCTGGTCATCTAAGTTCTTTCAAAACTCAATTTTAATTTTGTCTTTTTATTCTGATCAGTTTTAATAATTCCTTAGATTATGACATGAAATGGAGAGGAAAATAAAACCTGCATTATATGTTGCCAGCTGATTATTCTGGAATTGCTGAGTAAGTTAGGAAGAGATTTTCTATAGCTATCTGGACTATGAATATTCAGAATAAAATTTAACCATTTCTCCAAAGTTTTCCTCATTGCAAGAGCTATTTTGATATTATTGTGCAAAAAATGAAAGTGATGTGAGATGTGCATGCAAAAGCATATTTCCCTTTCCAACAGTAATTGATGAAAAACCATTATACCACGTTAGACATTAGGTGCATAGCATGCTAAAATTTCAATGGTGCATTTAATTGCAAATTTTTAGGCAGAGTGCATATTTTGGCATTATGAGTATGTTCTGCCATGTTTCCCTTTGTTATAGTCTTAAGATGTACATTAGCTCTATCTCTCATGAGTTTGACTGTAACCAGGGCATCCCATAGAGCAGTGGTTGGCAACCTTTTGGTAGAGGTGGGCTGGATCATCATAGTACAGTCAGGTCGTGGGCTGCAGAGCGATAACTGAGAAGTAGTGCTGAGAGGTGCAGGTTTAAGTGCTCTCTGAGGTTTCCAAATTAAGATTTTTTGCATTTATGTTCATTTGAATTGAAACATGTGTATAATACACACACTTTAATAATAGAATCAGATACAATATTGCTGAACATAAAACTTGATGATACCACAATGTCCGATTCTCACATTTCTAAACCATAATACAAGCAATTTTTGGTTTAAGACCAACATCTCGGCATGTTGGTCTCTCTGTGAACTCTGTGCCTCTGCTAATAATTTAATGCCATGATAACTAGCTCGAACTGGAGCCAGGTTTTCCTGCACGTTCATCTTGAAAATACTCCACTGAGCAAACAAGGTCTTTTTCAGAGCTTCTGTCTTGTCAGTCCTGATCTGGCCTTTCAGAGAGTCACACTTGCCTTTATGATGTGCTTTGTAATGCCACCTACTGATATTTCCCTTGAACACCGAAACGCTCTCCTTACAGACAAGACAAACTGCACAAACAGGTAATTGTGTGCCTGCTGGTCAATGAACACCCGACACTTGAAGCTAACTTTTCGCTTTATTTTTACTGATTTTGATAGCGACATGGTGGAAGGGCAGGTTCACAATAAAACAGAAGATGAAAACATCTGCCACCAGCCTTGGAAAGCCAAGAAAAGTGCAGCATGACCAACATGTCCTGCCCTCTCATTCCATCAACATAAAACAAAGGACAGACATTACGGTGGGTACACGTGCTGGTGCAAGAGATGAAGGATTAGTATTTCCCGAAGCTGAGTCTTCTGAACCAAGTCCTCTGCATTTGCAAACCCGCCACCTCACGCGCTGGCGATGGTTCGTAATGGTTCGATTATCAAATAATCACAGGTCATCAGCAGGCAATAAGAGCACAGAACATTGAAACTATTTTCTCTCCATTCCAATGATAAATGAGGCTGCTGTGAGGAAGAGATACATTTTTCCAGGTTCCATGGATTCATACAAGAAAAATTTAGCACCGCCCGACCAAGGTCGTGGTGGGCCAGATGGAATCTCTTCACAGGCTGCATCCAGCCCGCAGGCCACAGGTTGCTGACTACTGCCATAGAGGAACTTGTTCTTGAAATAGTAAAAGAAGAAATTCTCAATTTGCTTTCCTGAACAGAAAAGGTAAGAGCAGACAAACCCAGCTCCAGACATAGCTGATTTAAAAAAAATCACTATAAGGTACATTTGCTTTTGTCTTTTTAATACTTATTATTTGCTGTCAAACCTTTATTAGATGTCTGTCTTGATCAGCAAATAATCAATTAATCACTTTGAGTCCTAGTGCCATCATATGACATCCTATGCCCTTAGTGCGATGAAATCACCAGGGTCAAAAGTCTTAATGATAGTAAAGATTTCTGTTATGATTTTCATCAAAGAAATGAACCCTATGTTAGACCTAGGTACCAAATACACAAGAGTCCATGGTGAATGAGGTTGATGGAGGGAAAATGAAGACTCACAGGAAAGACAGAGTCATCTATCCCAATGCTCATATTCCTCTTCTCACAGGTCTCCCTCTAAGATGAGGGAAAATGAGAGAAAAAAAAAGATCACATGACCTGCTTTTAGGGCACGAGCAGAGAAATTCCACCTTACATAAACCCTTCTATAGTTAATAAGAACTCATTTGCTATTGTCAGTAAAAGACTTAGCATCAAGATTAGGATCATTTCATCAACTTTTCTTCCAAAAAGTTACAAATTTAGCAATTCTAGGTTATCTAAGGTGGACACATTCATATTCCTGATCCCTGAAAGACAGTCTGAGAGAGCCAAGATATTTCAGTAGGGTTGTAGATCTGCATTTTTGTGGTGGTAACTGGAAGATTGTTCTATTCAACTGGAATAGCAGTTTTGCATGAGAATTCATTGATATTCAAACTTTACAGCTTTCTTCATCAAGTGATTGAATCTGATTTTCAAGCTTCCAACATAGGATTGCTTCACATGAGCAGTGACTTCATTCACCCAAAACAATGACAAGAGTGGAAACAGCAGAAGGACAGAGAAAGGAAGACTTACAGCTTCTGTATTGGTGACGCCAGACAGCCCTGATGCAAAGACGGCAACCACGAAGACATTGATGATGAATGATGCTGTCAGGGCAACAAAGGCCTCAATAAAGAAATAGCGGTTGGCTTCTCGAACCTCTGTCTTTCGATTCCGGTTCACATCCCTACTCTGCATTGCAGAAAAAGTATTCTTGGCTTCTTTCTCACATTCCTTTCTTAACTGCATAAGCATGAATTGCAACATGATTTCATTAAAACTTAGAGACATAATTTCCCATATCTTTGCAGCTTGTTGCAGAGTTTGAAAAAACCAAATAAATTTTAGAACTTTTAATGTAACTGAAGAAAGTTAAAAACTCAAGTGAGCATGTTTTTGCCTTTTTTTGCCAACAAAATTGAGCTAAATTGGACAAAATCTCAAGGTGATTTTCAGTCACTAGAATGAATTTACCTTTCATACAAGTTGAACTCAAACCATGAGACTATGATATATAACTAAAATTTTAAAAATTTCAATGTAGGGCTGAAAAGTGCTATTAAGGCAAACAAAAATAGTAGGGATTGGGAATTTGGGTAGGGATGCTGAGAAGAATGACAATGTAGGGCTTGCAGTTTTGTGCTCTCTTGAAAAAACTGCACAGACACAGCAGATGCCATGGTTGACATGATCCTTTCAAATTTTGCACTTGTTCTGTCTAAACTGTGAAATCACCAGGGGAATGGGAAGGTGGAAATACTTTGGTTGGCATACTTATGGTAGAAGAATGGAAATTGATTTGTGACCTCGGAGCTGATGGTGACAGTGATTTTTGATTGTTGGCAGTTGCTTGAGAGTTTTTCTCCAATCATTCTTGTCTTACTTTTTAAATGAAACTTTTCAGCTACTAGATAGAAAAACTAAGAGGGTTCATGCAAAAACACAGGAGGCATTTTTTTAATTTTCAGGTGAAAACAGGGAGCTACCCTGGTCCATATGACCAGCAGAAATGGCCTGAAAGGATTTACCTTGACAAGAGCAGAATGAAGATAAAGATTATGAGGCATGATTACAGCACCAACTATCCCAACAGCTTGGAGGACAGCCTCGCGTCCACAATGTGCACACCATGGCACAAACATTCCCTCAAGCAATGCACCTTGTTCTGGCCAGACTACAATATACTGAAGAATGGATCATAATAATTACATACACATGATTCATAATTATAATAAAAGAGAAACAGGTAAGATACCTCATAACCAAATGTGAAGGCCATGGTGGTTATGAGAAGACCAAAGAAGGCTTCCAATTTCCTCAGTCCATATCGGTCAAGCAAAAGGAAGCTGAAGGTGTCTACAATTGTGATCAGAACACCAGCCCAGATTGGTACCCTGCAATTAGCACAATATATCTTCAGAGTCAATATGAGAATTTACATGTGAAATCAGAATTCAAGCCAATAAAAGTCAATATATTGAAATATATATAATATTCAATTCACATGAAAGGCATTCATAGTCATTCTGCTCCTTAAAATGGTTTCTGCGAGTAATCACCAAGCTTATGAAATCTTTAAGGTCTCCTAACTCAAAATGGCTCCTTGCTGAAGACCACTGTTCTGTTCCTCAGCTCTGCATAATACTTTTGACCAATTGAACGATGCAGTTTTAAGCTGACTCAGAGAAGCTTGAAAGAGTAAGAATTGCCTCTTTCAGTATTGCAGGAGCCCTCTGAGCATCACTCATCACCCATTCAATCCATATTAGACAGAATGTTACTCCACTTTTCACAGCTACTTGAGCCCATATGAAAAAGCTTGATTCTCTCCTTCACTATTTCATATTAGCATGAATCAATTGTTTAGAAAATTTCTGGAATACTTACAGCAGCTTCATGTCACCATGGATGAGGAAAAGCAAGCACACTGGTCTTTGAAATTTCAGGAACATTTGATATCTGCTTGTGCAGTTAGCTGAACAAATACAAGGTTTGGCTGCCCATGCATTCAGCAAAAAGGCATGAAACCGGTAGGGATGCACTGGATATCCTTTAACTCACTATTCAGCAACTAGCCTATCCAGCCATTTCAGGATATATCTGATCCAGTTATTGTGCTGAATATCCAGCCAAATGGCTCATTTGATAAGCCTAATTGAATCCTGTCCTACACATGGGGCCTTTGGTAATAAAAAAAAAAGAGGCATGGCATTAAGTCACTGAACACAGTTAGGGAGAGCTCCAGCCTGACATCTGACTTGAGCAAACTGGAGGAATCACATACTGACCTCCAATTTCATGAGAAAGGTTGGAAGAGAGGCTGAGTGCAAAGTGAAACTACACACCTCCAGTTGCAGGAGGAGTACCTGTAGTTCATGTGACGATACCTGCCTTGCCCTAATTAGACAGGATTAATAACAAAAAGCAGGGAACAGTGCTCATGAGATCACTATATGAAAATGAAAATAGTTCATGTGTGAAACAATTTGGCTCAGGCTAAGTCCTGGACAACCTCAGGTAAGCATTCTCAATTTCAGTGAAAATGGCTGTAGATGGAAAACCATGAGGTATCAACAAGTAATTTACAGGGTGCCATATATACTGTATAGGGGCTTGCATAAATTTTTGAATTAAATGTAAGTTCTTCATACAGAATTCAAGTCATGTTTTTTTTCTAAGCCTCATCAAATGAAAACGAGTTGATCAACAACTGCTTGTTTGGCCAGAATGAGGTAGTGGTAGTCCAATTGCAAATGGAGAATGGGGCCAAGACTTGCACACTGACACACTCACATACTCATTCCCTTGATAAGATGTGGAGAAGAAGCTGTCATTTATGTCTTAACACATTCACGCCCAGCGACTCCAGAACACTATGGGTTTAAAAACGTAATATTACGGTTCCCGGCGTCAATAGGTTAAGCCCCAAGTTTCAATAAAAGTTTTGTAAAACCACCTACACTACATGTGTTGGATACAAAATCCAATAACTTTCCTGCTGATTCCTAGTTTGGCATTTCATCTCCAGCCATGTAAAGTTGGGATCTCTGTTTGGACCATCCAGTAAATATCAGTAGACATCCAGTATCCAATATTTGCTCAAAAATGAATCAGTAGAAATCAGGATTGATGTCAAGAGACCTCTTGAGGGAGAGAAGATGGATTGCAAGGGCTGTGCCAATGACTTCCTGCATATCAGAACCAATTATGGCAATCTCAACCATGATCCAGAGGAGGTATCGTGGGACACGTGGGTATGCCAAGTAACACAGCTCAGCCAGGTGCATTCCAGTCACAACCCCTAGGCGAGCTGCCAGTCGCTGCATCATCAGACCCAGCACTGTTGCCCACAACAGAACCCACAGCAACTGTCTCACAATCCCAAGGACATTCATTGACATTTTCAAACTGAAAGGAATTTTTTTTCAATAATGAGTTATTCAATGCACAACAGTAACATTTAATTTTCTCTCATTACAACAATCATTTCTCATATTCCATTATTTTATATCATCACTTAAATTTACTTCTACAATCTTACTTTAACAATTGCATTCTCCAGAAAAAGCAATAGTGCTCACTCTGTATTTTGCTACAACACCAGATTGAAGGTCAGATTCAATGTTTCCAGGGTCCAGGTATGCAATACTCATGAGGAACCCAGGTCCAGTGAATGCCCATAACTTCCTCCAACTGAACTTACTCTGTCAAAGGAAGAAAAATTGTCCAGGATTCTCAGGAAGGAGGCTTCCAAGAGAACACATGGGAGACAAGGGAGTGCTTACACTTTCAGCATCAGGGATGTGAATTCTTTGATCAGCAAAGTAAGTAGAAGGGGAAGGATGAAGAGTTTCCCTTTGTTCTGGGAGTTCAGAAGAGCTTGCTCTTCTGAGCTCTTGTTGCTCTTCTTCTTGAGCTTGTTGCTCTTCCTCTTCTGTTTCCTCCATGTTGTCAATGTGTCTAGTTTCCCAGAATATCTATCCATGACAGGAGAAATATATCTAACCTTATGTTTCAACAGGGATAAAAGTGCCTTGTATGTAGGAGGTCTGATCATAATGTTCCTGGACTGAATTTATGGTACAACAATAAAAAACACCACAGGGATAATAGACAACAGAGTTTGTTGTTAACACTAGCTGACTTCACCCCTACAGCGGGAAGTTGCTACTTCGTATCAGTGGTGAGTATAACACTGTTTTGTGTGGACATGTTTATAGTGATCATTGCGGTGTGAAATGGCTGACGTTATGGAGCAACGTGTGTGCATCAAGTTCTGTGTGAAACTTGGAAAAACGACCTTGCATCATGAGTTTGTCCCACAAGGACAGAGAGTCAATCAGGTGTTTTATTTGGACATTCCGAAATGTCTAAGAGATGGAGTTCAACAGAAATGGCCTGAAAAATGGAAGTCAGGTTCATGGATGTTGCATCATGACAATGCACCGGCTCACTTGGCACTCTCCATAAGGGAATTCTTGGTCAAGCACAAAATTCCACTGGTTTCCAACCCACCTTATTCACTGGATTTAGCATCAAGTGACTTTTTTGTGTTCCCCAAACTGAAAAGTACCCTAAGGGGAAAGATATTTCAGGAAGTGCCAGCGATCATACAAAGCGCAACACAGGAATTGAACAACATCCTGAAAGAAGAGTACCAGAGGTGCTTCAACAAGTGATAGGACTGCTGGAATCACTGTGTACAATCAGAAGGAGAGTACTTTGAAGAGGATAAATTTGATTAACAGGTATGACCTTTAGTTTTTATTTTTAAAAAATCAGTCAGGGAATTTTATGATCACACCTCATATATCAATTAACCCATTCCCAGGCATGAACCTATTTTAAAATCCCTTTAGGAACAAAGAAAATCATGAAGCACAAATCAGGACCACGGAATACATTAAGATCATCACACTGGATAATACAATTAAAGCCCAACCACAGCCATCCTAATCATGTTACTCAAAGACTGATTTGGGATTTCTGTCATACTCAAATATTCAAATGATGCAACTTTTCTGCTTGAAGCTAATCTTCATTGCTGTCTACTAATGATATGGTTGCACATTGTGCCAACATATAACAAGAGCTATATCATTGTACTTGGGGAAACTACATGTCAAATCAATTAAGTAGTTTTCACTTCCCTTTTCTTATCATGGTCCACTTATAGTCACAATAAGTCCATTAGTCCACTAGCTACCTTCATTGATTGCTGTAATCACCTCTAAATAAAAACTTGAACACTGCTCTGGACCTGAGTCTATGCATGTGCCAGTGACCAAGTCAAATAAGCCAATGACAATGGTTGACTGGCTTGTCCAGATTGCTGGCAAGTTTTTGGAAGTGGAAAGCAGGAAACAATCCCAACTTGCCCAACAAAGCCTAACTTACAAAAAGTAATTATGCTTTCAACTGTTGCTTTGAGATAAAGTCTGATCAAGCCCCTGTCAAACATTGCCCTGAAGTGAATTCAATACTGCACCTTGATGAGCATGAGGCAGTGATGCATGCATCAACATCAAGAACTTAAAATAATTTAAAGTGAATAAGAATTCATTCACACACAACACCCTTGTATCCTGAGCCCTGGATGCTGAGAAAAGTTGGAGGTATGCAACCAATTGAATGGTAGGAACAGTTTATCATTGCAGCATTTTTAGGTGTAGGAAAGAAGCAGGAACAGTGAAAAATTTCTTGCTTACAGTCTATTGACAACTGATAATTGACTTTTTGCAAGTGTAATCACAAATTTCAAGGTGATTTTGGGCTGAATTTTCATTTGCAAAACTTTGATGAAAATCAACACAATCAACTGAAAGTGCAAAAAAGGTTTGCATTTAATCTGTCAAAGATTACTGAAAAAATATTTATTGAAGCCAAAAACAGAGCGGTCTCACAATATTGTTGTTTATGAAAAATGTAGAATCATGTAGTCCACCTGAACCATTCCTACATTAGGACAGCAAAATTGGATAAATCTGAGCTTAACCAGCAGGAATCTGACAATGAGTCAGGGAAAGGTGGGACAATATTCCAATCCCATTTTGCAGTATGGATTCTGCAAACATCCGGAACTGCTTTTTATGTGACTGATGGATTCAACTTTCATTCCTTGTCACTCATAAATACTACTGTCAGAAGAAAAATGAGAAAAGTCATTTGGGAATAGATAGCAAGTCTCTTCAATGCATAAAAACACATGTTCAGGCAGTAACATTAAAAAAATAATAATAAATAGATGATGGTGAGATCTTGGATTCTCCTCATCATGGCAAGGAATTTTTGTAGATTGACAGTCCTTAGGATTGTGCTGGGGTCATCCTTCCCTGGACCCCCTGTCCATTCTCCTCAATATGGCTGGGAATACATCCCTTGTTGAGAACCCTGAGGCATATTGGGAACCGGGCCAGGGGTCATCCCTCGCATGGGCATCATCCCTCCCTGGGGCCCTGATCCACCCTATTCCAACATCCATACAAAATACACATCAAAACTGCATACAAGCACATTTTCAGTCCTGAATTAAATAATTATTTTTCAGTTTAGGACTGTACTTTCTCTCCTAAACTTTATAGAAAGTTTTAAGTTGAATAAATTTCCATGGAAAAAAAAAAACTAAACAAAAAGTTTAACATTAGGTCTGTTAGAATTTTGTTAAGTTGGCAATAAAATATTAGAAAATTTTCATTGTTTTCCATATTGGAAGAAAAGAGGCTTCTCAAGCTAAACTGCCTCAACTTGAAGAAAGTCAAAAATGCCATTGTGCAGAAGATTCCTTTTCCCCAGTATGCAGCTCAATTTTATTTAAGGGAGTTTAATATTATATTAATATTAATTACATTTATATTAATACATCAATTTAGCTTTAAAATACTATTTTATTTAGATTTTTACATCTTTCGCTTCCTGTATCAACTAGCAGATCTAAAGGCCATTTTCTTATAATTGGTCTCATATTGGGTAAAAATGAGAAAGACTGCAAGAAAACTTATGGTGAACATTGTCAGTAGTCTACAGTTAATGCTGGTTTTCTCAGTTTCAAGCTTTTAGTGGTGTCCACATATGCCCCCTATGCTATTCTTCATAATGCCTCATCCTATTGACATCAAATTTTGCTTGCTAGTAGAGGTGTATACAAGCTACAATTCTCTCTAATGAAATTCAAATTGGAGGTTCAGTTCCAGAGATACAGGAAAAAATTATTTTTACCAACAAAGTGGAGGTAGTAAAAGTATGAAACAGTTGCCATGGCAACATAAGTGAATATATTCAAAAGTTAACAAATAGATTTGTACACCATTACAACAGTAATGTATCCTGAAGGTTTCAAGAAGATAGCATTAATAGGGAGAGAAAAAACCTGGTGGGGGATTTTCCCATGTAGGCATAACCAATTTCTTAACTTGACTTTAACTTTAATTTTTAAATTAAATTTATTAACCTTTCACCACTCCCAATTAGGTCATTATATGACAATTTAAAAAACCCATTTTTTAATTCAATTAGTACTTGTTACAAGCTTTCCAATGATCTATAGTATGTGCAGATTAGAGAGGAAATGTGTTATACTTTTGATTTGAGAAATTGGGTTGTCATTTTGACACATTACTCACCCCTTTAAATGCTACCCTCTCTGCATAGAATTGGCAAAAACCTATGTATCCTTAGGTAAGAGTTTGTTTCTGACTGCATGGCTGGCATTATGAAATAATGTGGCAGAGACACCTTAAATGGAAGCTGTAATAGCCTTGTCTTACAACAACATATCTTTAATGTTCAGCAAGTTTTTTATGGAACCACTGAAGAAATAAACTCAGTACCTGCTGCTGTGGATTCATCATTTGCTGCTGCTGTTGCTGCTGCTGCTGCTGCTGTTGTTGTTGCTGCTGCTGTTGAGGCTGAGCCTGTTGCTGCTGCATTGCCATCATCTGCTGCTGTCGCATCTGTTACACCAAAGAAACACAGTAATGTAACTGTATTGAATGTTGAAATAAACAACTGGAGCTTAGAAATGATTTATGCAGGTTTAGGATTGGCTGATTAAATATTATCAAATGAATTGAACTGATTTGCCATTTCAGGTCTTATTGTCAACCTGAATCTTCAAAACTGTCTTGTTCACTTTGAGCAATTCACTCTAACAATCTGAAATGAATTGGGGTGGGATCTCTATGTAAAAATGCATGCATATTTATTGTCATGTATGTGATTAGTGTTACTTTTATGACCTAAAATTCCACAGTCAAAAATGCAGAATGACTAACTTTGAATAAAATTCCAGGCCTTAACAAAGTTATGTCTAGAATGAAAAGTGGGAATTCAAATAATAGAGTTCCAAAGTGACAGATTAAAAGAAAAACCAACTCTTGTAGGAACACTCTACAAGGTATCCCATAAGTTTGGGAACAGTAATTCATTAAATTATGTACATTATGGCCTCTCAGTCAGAGTATGGTTGAATACACAATTTCCCAACTCATAGATCGTCAATGAGGCTCAATTGAATGGCTGCCAAGGTTTCCAGACCTCACTCCCATGGGCTTTTACCTCTGGGGACATCTGAAGCCAACAGTGTATGTAGAAAAGATAATGGACATCCATCATTGAAGAAGCACATCATGGAATGATGCCACAACATTACAGTGACTGTCAACCAAAGTGTCCAGGAAGAGGGGATACAATAACTGAATATGTGCATTGACAACAATGGTGGACATATCAAGCATATTCTTTAACCTATGTTTCCAGACTTATGGGACACCCTGTATTAATGGGCAAGGATATTACTGATGAGGAATTTCTATTGACTTCTGATAAACTAATATTCATCAAAAGGGGTCTGATATACCAATAATGATGTCTCTCCATCTGAGGAAAGTCAATACAGTAAAAAGTAGTAAAGTACAGGTACTAGTTTATAGATGAGTGCATATTTGTGAACAGTTTCATATAGCCTACCATCCTAAAAATCTGATTTATTATCCATGACAGCTCAATTAGATTGACTCTATCATACTCTGGTGCTGATTTAGAAGAAAATACAACATTGCTCACTAATAGGTGTCTGCCTATGAACTGGTGCCTCTACTCTATTGCTGAAATTTGACAAATAGAACATTTTCACCTAGGATAAAGGATTCCTTGACCTTTGCTATACCAACTTAAATGGTCAAAAATTATCCCTTATCTTGTGATGACTTCCTTAAATCAATGAAACTAAACATTTCAGGCTCAAATTACTGCAGTAAAATTTTGCCTTCATATAGTCTAGGGTGTGTGTCAAGTCCAGCCTACAGACTTACTTGGAACTGCATGGGATTCTGGGGTGGACCCATAGGTGGTCCACGAGGAGGATACATTCCAGCTCCTTGAACATTTACATTCACATTTCCATTTCCCATTCCATATGGAGACCTGCACAGGATGGAAAGAAAAAAAAAAGGTTCTAAATGGGATTGAATTGCCCTTGCTTCTGCACTGATAATATGCAAAGGGATGGACTCACATGGATCTTTGGACTTGTGGTCCCATAGGACGTGGGCCCTGCATGAAGGCCTGTGGTTGATTCCCTCTCAAGGGCATGGGAGGACCTGGGCCTGGTCCTGGTCCAGGTCCTGGCCCTCCAGAATATCCTGCCTGGGGAAATCCACCTGTCATCCCTTGATTCCCATCTCCCATCATGCCCTGATTTCCATAGCCTCCCATGTACCCTCCTCCTCCAGCTCCACCTTGAGGGAGACCATGAAAGGATACAAAATGCATCATACAAATCTTTTCATTATATTCCAGCTGGAAGGGAGCATCTTACCTTGCTGCATTTGTGGCATGCTTGGATTCATCTGTGGCATGCCTTGAGGTGGGAACCTGGAAGAAAAAACCCAATGATCCCAAAAAATCCATGCCATTTGATATTTTGTCAAGAAGACGTTGGAATGGAGGGTACCTCATCATGGGTGCCTGTTGTGCAGTTGGCACCATGCCTCTCATGTTTGCAAAGGGAGGTTGCTGGGGAGCTCCTCCACCAGCACCCATATAAGGAGATGCATGTGGATGTCTCTGCCTAAGCATTGTTGACAGTGCCTGTTTGCTCTGTGACAGTGGAGGCCTCTCAAATCTTGGTCCTGTCCAATCCAGAAATGACTTTTCCTCATCACATACAACTAATGACCCCATAGGAACAACTAATGACCCCATAGGAAGAGAGGGACGACAAGGAGTATTCAGTTGTGACTTGGGTTATGATCCAAGCCTCATTGTACAAAGCATTCAGCACTTTGGATCATAACATGGGTCAGAACTAAATGCACCCACTGAGACAGCACTTGTTTCTGACCTGGAGGACCCATGTGAGGTGGGTAATAAGGTGGGCCCTGTTGACTACCATAACCCCAGTGCTGTTGCTGTTGTTGGGGGGCTTGAGGGTACATCCCTCCTGGTCCTCCTTGGAATCCACCCTGGAATCCTGGTCCACCCATTGGACTCGGCTGTTCAATTCATGAATTTTTTCAATAATGAGGTTTATACTTTGAGGCATGCAGGGAGGTACTGTATTTTCATAGGCTTACCATGGGAGCCTGTCCATTCATGATTCGTGGCTGCTGTGGTGGGTTCTGCTGGCCCTGCCGTCGCTTGCGTGCTGGGCGTTTGGCACTTTTGGAAATGCCCCGCATGGAATCTGATGAGCCTGGAGTGTCCCTCCCACTCTTCTCCTCTTCCTTCATCTATCATTGATCAATTGGTTTGAATATGAGTCCTAAACTAATAAAAGCTAAGAACATGACTTGATCTGACAGACCTGCTTCTCAGGAGGGGGTTCTAGATCTTCTGGAGGCAGAATGAGTGGCTCTAAGAAATAGGAATCAGGTTTCCTCAAACTATGATCATGATGGAGAAGAAGGCGGTGAGATTCTTCATAGTGCAGGGACTTCCGTTCCACTTTTGTTGCACCAAACCAAGCCCATGCAAGAGGGGCTGGGGTACGCTGTCCTTCAAATACTTCCCAGGGGCTCAATCTCTGCCTCTCTGATACTTGTAATCCCTTTGAAACATCAACACCACATGCATGAAACCATGTCATTAGTGCTCTTTGGTGACCTAAATTTCTATATTACATCATTCCTTCTTTTTTTGTTATGCACAACTCATGAATTCATTGTATGATATGGTTTAGTCCCTCCTTGGTGGACTATTCCATCATCTGATCCATGTAAAAAATTAAAAATTGCAGCTTACCTGTTTTTTGTCCATATGGAAGTCAATGCGATGACCCTTGGTGTCAGTGAGAGTTCCCATAGGTTCCACAGTGATGACTTCCACCATCTTCTTGGGGAAAGGAAGAAGCTGTCTAACGAGGCGCATTGCAGCTGGATCCCGTTCCCCAACATCTGGTTGCTGTTTCCATACAGAAAAACCTTAATGAGACTTGAATCAGTGAGCAGGGCATTGTTCTGGATTATTATCAATCTTTACCCAGCATCAGATATCTTCATGGAAGACATCTGACTAGAAATGTCATGCTACCAAGTCATACCTGCCATTCATGTGGTGCAGTCAACAATAATGTCACTAGGTCTTGTTTGTAGGAGTTACAGCACATAAAGCAAAATTAATGACTATGTTCAAGTGCAGTTATTGCCTGATGATCCCATCAAGGGTTGAAACATGAGCATTCATCAGTCATTTTTTACAGGAATCTAAAAATCTCAGTTTTTTCCATTGAAGATCAGAGAGGTCATTCCTAGTTTGACTGAGATATTATGGGGAACAACATAGCAACTGCATTTCTCCAGAATGTCAAAAGTTATTTTCATCTTCTACCTGCAACCTACTCAATGTTCAAGAGCACTCACTCCTCAAACCTCTGGAAACACTTCATGAATTACCTAGGACCTGTCTCCAAAAGTCTGATCTTTGCTGGACTAATCTCGGAATCTTGAAATTTCTCAAAACTGATTTTGTTCTATGGATGAGAGTTTTATAGTTCATCCAAAGAACAATGTAAGCCAGTTATACCTTATATGAAGCTCATTTCTAAGAGTATTCTTAACTGTACTTTAAACCTAGAATAAGGAAATGGGTTCCCCTTCATAAAGAATAGAACACCTTCAAGAATGTGTATGGAATTGGGAATGGTAACTCCATTGGAAACAATGTAGTCACAGACTCTTCTAAAAATGACAAGTTAGAGTGAGCAAGAACACTGTATAATACCAATAGACATGTATAAAGGCATGAGAGCATAACACACCTTTTCCATATATGTCAGAAACTGCAAAATGATAATTAGGAGAAGCAGAGACACCCAAGAGTAAGATAAATGACTCTTCCAATGCTTTTCCAATTTAGAGCTTCAGAAATACCTAACCCCAGCAATGAATTGGCTAATAATATAAGAAGTTCCTATTGAGTGGAACAAGGGCTGTTACTAGAATAAGTTTATGCAGCTGGCATTGGACATTATTATCATGAAAGAATAGAGGCAATTAGTGGAGGTAATGGCCACCAGTTGTGAGAGATAGGGAGCTGAGATAAAACTTAATTTTAACAAATAAAATAAAGAAAGAGTAAGTTCTGCACCTTCAAATCAACATTTTCAGCAGTGACATGAAGAGAGCCTGTTTCAGGTAAGTAAGGTCAAAGATCTCAGATTTGTCATAGTAACAAACTAGCATGAACCCACACATTCTTGTTCCTTTCAAGCACCATTTGAGGGAAAATACACTTTGCTTGGGAGTGAGGACAAGGGATAACATGTGAATTGAGAATTGGGTCTGGCCCACCTCATCTGGTGCACAAATTGCAGTGTCCTCTTTTGCACTTTCATTTCTTTTATTGGTGGGGGATGGTATTCCTTCAAGCAACCTCCCCCTTCTCTGCTTACCTCATTCTATGCATTCTGTACATTCCAGCTAAAAAAACAATAAGGTATCCTATGCTTTTTCAGTTTTAAAAGTGTAGTTATACAATTAAGGCCTTTTTTGAATGAACCAATACCTGAAATTCAAAACCATGAAACCATACAATATCCACCTAAACTGGACCTGTACTGACCTTTTTGAGTTTCTTGACAAAACTGAGGTAGTATTTGCGATTTTCATCCATGTGTTCTGGATTGGAAGAAGATGTATCTCGATCGGGGGTGGGAACAAGTGTGGAGTGAATGAGTGTAGCCAGCATGTCCACAACAATGCTCAGAAGCTCACTGAGAAGCAACACCAATAATGCATGATCAGCAGAGAGTTTTTTTAGTCCAGCCCCTTGAGAACATTATTTGGAAAAGAACCTGTTGTTGTTGGTATCAATGATCCCATAATAGATGAGCTGGACAAGGAGCTCAGCAAACTCCTTCATTAAATTCATAGACTGTTGGATGGTGTCAAACATCCAGCCAACAATGCTCAGACGCAGCTGCAGAGCTTCCCCCAGCACAGATCGAAACTGATCATCAAACAGGCAGTGCTTATCCTGCACAACAGAACATCTATGTCATCATCACCTCATGCAAAGGCCTACCTTATTTTTTACTTCTTAACAGGATGAACTTGGAACCAAGGAATGAAATATGTAAAAATGTTTGGCAATCATAAATTTCTATTGAAGAGTGAAAAAAAAAACTAGGGTGGAATGGAGAAATTTCTGATTTTTCACACCCAACCTAATTTTCTTCCTCAGCTTTGTCGAAATCATAAAAGAAGTGTTTTCAATTATTAGAGTCATATGCCAAAAATCACTCTATACAGCTTGAAAAACATTCATTCTTACACTATGAACTAGCTGTGTGAGTTGCTTGAGTTGCTGATGAAGAGATTCCAGGAGGACTTCTTTCTGATCCATATCCTGGTCTTTGAGACATGTACGAAGGAGAGCCAAAAATGGCTGTTTTCGAGTTAAACGATTCCCTTTCTTGGATGCTCCCCCCTTTTCCCGCTCCTTCCCACCTACTTTTGTTGAGGACAGGTTTCCATTCTCCAGCAAGTTTCCTGGATCAATACAGGAGCTCCTGTCTTAAAAAATCTAGGTGAACCTGGAGAAAACTCAAATGACTGATGAGAAGCATACCTGCTTCCTTGAGGACTTGGGCTTGGACAACATTCGGAAGTTTGGCCACAAGAGGTGCAATTAACCACAGGGCTTCAGGAGTATCATCCTTATCTCCACTGAAACCAAGATTAGAAAATAAATCAGCAATGAAAGCAACTAAGGTTGGCAATTAAATAAGGTCTTTCCAGCTTCAGGTCTGAAAGCAACTAATTTATTTATTTACACCTCATAGACCAATTGGGTACTCAGTGGATTCCTGGTTGTTTATATCTTACCTTACCTTGACTCATGAGTCATTAAGCCACTCTCAGATTTGGGGTTTAGTGAAATAAATTAAGTTTATGCTCAGGATACCTTTGTTTCTGGGCATCAGGTGAGTCAGGGGCAGCATGGAAAGCATCCATGGTGGTCTGAGCAACAGCTTCCACCCATTTGCGTTCTGCTTGAGGATTCAAACATTGCTTGAACATCAACTGAAGATCAAGCCAAGCTGCTCTCAAGTTCCACTGATTCAATGTCTACAAAAGCAATCCAACAGAACAGAATTAGCATCCTAAAAGTGACAAGAGTGATTTCTAATAGATAATAAAAATGCTGTTCAATCCCTTGGAGCGCGTTCCACTTGATCCATTCTGCATAATGCTATTAGTAAGCCAAAATTTATGGATTGCACCCTTTGATACTTGGGTTTGATGGGCAAACCTTTGACAGAGTGCAATATAGAAAATAATTCATATCTGGAGGTAAAGTAAATTAGACTCACTTGAAGTAGTCGACTTATTGCCTGCTTCTGATCAAAGTTTTCACCAATCACTGGCAGTGGACTATCTGGGTGGCAGATCAAGCGGAGCAATCGTTGAGCCTGAAAGAAAATAATAATCTAGTCCAGGAACACCATCATTATGGGAAAGGCTCTGAGATACTACGATGGGACACCTGAGTTTGAGATAATGTATTGTCAAGTAGCAACTCTGGAGTGCAAAGGTGGTCGGGATTGCGAAGCAATCTCTCCCTGACCCAGGGCTGAGAACAGATCTGAAGGAGCACATGGGAGGCATAGGCATCTAAAGAGGCTGACTCAACTCCACTCTTCACACCCCCCTTCAATGCTCCACTGCAAAAGAATATGGGTTTTCATGACATCAAATACAATATCTTTGGTTTTTCAAGTTTTCTAGCTTATTTTGAGGGTAGGGGAAAACAACGAAACTCGAACTATGTTTTCCGTCCAATTATCAAATCCGGCGTTTCTCTCAGCCCATAATGGCCAGCCCCAGGGGTGACCATTTTGTTTTGCCCCTCTCTGAAACTACCTGTTTCCAAGGGTTAAGTTATGGTAGGAATAAATCTTCAGTGACAAAGAGTGGGTGTGCATGGCTCCTCAAAATGGGACATGCCATAATTGTGCTTGCTGCATCTTGAGTTGAACAGCTACTCACTGAGTTAAACGGATGCACTCTGTGACTCAAGCATGGAATTTCTTCCTTTCACTCTGTAATCTGTACAGCCAGCCTCAGCTACCTTAGTGACTAATGTTTGCTGGATCTATTCGCACATTCTGCCACCCCTTTTGTTTCCGTAAGAGGAAAGCAAGCATACGAGGAATCGAAGGATTTTTTTTCTGGAATATGAATATAGCTTCAAAATACATACACAACTACATGGGGCCTAACACTCTAATAGAATAAAATACAATGAGAAGGGAAAAAGAGAAAACAAAAACCAAAGGAGTAACCAGCTAATGTTCCATCAAAATACACAAATGGAGGTGGGTTTTACCTGGATTATCAACCAGAATAAAAAATTTCTTGAGATCTTTGTATAGTTCTGTTTCTGATGCTGTTCCTTTTGTGACCCTTCTCATATTTCTTTTGTCAAGCTATGGATTTGCAATGTCAAACTGAACATGCGCTCAGGTCTATGTTTTACAAAATAATCAATCTAAACTGGTGGGATATTATCCAACCATTAAAATATTCCCAAAGGAACTCTTACATTAAATTGTGCTTTAACACGTAGTTCTATAGAACAATTATCCTGGAGATACCCAACAACTGAAACACAATTGTTTCATATCCAATATCTGAGCGCGCTCAGATTTTGCACTCGTACTTCTTCTCATGATCGAAATATCATAGGAAATCAAAACCATGGCATCTTTGACAGGGAAACTGCAGCAAGATAATTCAATCACCTGAGAGAACATCAAACAAGCAGTCGATACTTTTAACAAAAGTGTTCAAGTCAAGTTGCACTTCTCCGAAGTGTTCGAGTTTCGTAGTTTTCCCTTAGCTGCCCTCAAAAAAGTTGTGCACTTCCTTACATCCAAAATATGTACTCCCATACCATAATTAAAATCCTTCACTTTCTTCCCAAGCAGCAGAATCACACAATTTTCCACCATTTCCTTGCATCTTACTTGAGTTCACAAAAATTGGGGACAACTTCCTGGATTGTACTTCTCTAACTTTTGCTACTTTTCCATGTTCCTATCTGTAGGAAATTCTGAATGCTGGACTGCTGCCATTTTGATTACTCCCAGAGGAGAAAGGATTACTGGGACAGGTTGGACTACAAAGTAAAATTGAAACCTGACCTTTTGACAGGATCAGACAATGGATTCTATAGGGTCGTTCCACGCCAAATCGACCAGCGTGTAAGCTCGACCATCTCGGATTTTGATGAAAATCAGCATACACATAGAGGAATTGATTTAAAGAGACCAATTTCTCCCACAGATCTCCAGATACATGCATTTTAATGAGACATAATTTTCGCTCCCAGTGCCCATATTGACAGGAATTGTGAAACTGTTTCTGCAATAACTTCCCCTCTAGTAAAGATAAAAGCTTCATACTGGTGTCATTTTAATTGCGAGATTGTCGTCTGTAAAATGGCTCCAGAAATTATTATCCTAAGCTGAAGCAATAAGCATCACTTGATCAAACAGTTTGATCAAGTTCAGTGGCCAATATTGACACTTGCTGCCACACTAATTTGTTTCAATATTTTGTTAAAAGGGGCATGGAATGCCATTTCTGGCGATATAAAATTTGAGATTGGCACTCAATGGCTTGACAAGATATGAATATTTTAATAATGTATTAGAAGTCCAGATCCATGGAGTGAAAAGTGCAGGTGTCGGTCACTGAAGTCGGGCAAAGTGTTAGAAAAAGTAGAAATTTGGCCCCACTGGCACATAAAAATATTCATATCTTGTCAGAAATGGCATATCATGCCCTTTTTAATGAAATATTGAAACAACGAATTCGCAAGGCAGCAAGTGTCAATATTGGTCACTGAACTTGATCAAACTGTTTGATCAAGTGATGCTTATTGCTTCAGCTTAGGATAATAATTTCTGAAGCCATTTTACAGATGACAATGTCACAATTAAAATGACACCAGAATGAAGCTCTTATCCTAACTAGAGGGGAAGTTATTGCAGAAACAGTTTCACAATTCCTGTCAGTATGGGCACTGGGAGCGAAAATTATGTCTCATTAAATTGATTCCTCTACGTGGATGCTGATTTTCATCAAAATCCGAGATGGTCGAGCTTACTTCTGGTTGATTTGGCATGGAATGACCCTATAGTATTGAATAAAATGTTGCACTATCATGCAATAGGAAATAATCTGTGTTTTTATCAAGTTCTTCAAGTAAGCTGGTCCATTTAAATAATGGTAACATTGCTTCAAGAAATACAATATTCATGCTTTCCTCTTCTTGCACTTTTTATTACCCTAATGTTGTAGAAGATATCATCAGGTGGGGGTTTCCACCTCTAATATTGTAATTCTTTCAATAAGTTCCAATATGCTGGAAATTTTAATTTCATCAAAATTTTGATGACTCCTCCATTTCATAATCCTTCTCCCTCAACTGAGTGACAAGTTTGAACAAAACCATCAGGGAGAATTTGGAGAAAATGACATTTGTGGCATCGTTAGACTACATTGCCACTTGGTTTTATAAGCAAAATCTAAAATAAAGCCATAACTCATAACTTATTATTCTGGCAAGGAAACACTTAACTCTTTATTTATAAATAAAAAGACTCATTCAAGGTGACTTTCAGTGAAGTGGACAGCATGACTAGAGGGATCTCAAGCAGCAGTAGTGTTATGGCTATTCAGAATTTGAAAAGGTCTAAACTCCACTTGGGTTAAGACAGAGTGAATTAGAATACTCCATACTGCCACCTTCCCAATAGAAGGAAGCATTCTTTAAACTTCTTCAAGTATTACTTCAACATTTGTTGTGGCTTTTTCCAAATGTGGCTATTGTCAAAGCACAACTACTATAGTCCAAACTTGAAATCTGACCTGAGGAAGGAATGAGCAGATGAGGACGACAGGTCAGAAGTGCCAAGGATATCAGATATTGTAGGCTCCAGAGGATTGGATCGTGCGCCTTCCCCTCGCCAGCTCCCATCCCCCCCACTCTGCTTTGTGTCTCCAAGAAGAAGTAAGGCCTAAAATGGGCAAAATAAAAATCTAGTTAGAAAATGCATGCATTCTCAACAAGACAAAATAAACTCAACAAGCCCTCAAGTTTTGGATAATCCAGTAGCTTTCAGGAATAGATGAGACACAAAAAAAATTATACATGAAATGTGAAAAAATGAAAACTATGAGATTTCTGAGACATAACTTGTGTGGTTGTCAGTCAAACTCAACTGGAGGTGAAGAGACTTTAGGTACTTGCTAACAAGTGAGGCTGGAAGCATGTCTAGGCTCCTGGGTATAAAGAGAGAAATATTTCAATTTGTAGATTGTGGATTGAGCATGGGTGAGCATTGATGATGAAACCCAAGGTTTATGACTACTCATGCAGATTCCTTTATTGCAAGCAGAATGAGTTTTTAGCTAGACCCATTGGAAAGAGCCCTGAAGGAAGAATAACGTTATTACAACATTATGAATCACAGACCACATCTGAAAATGGTCAAATATCCTCATCTCAATGTTCTGCCCATCACTCTGCTGAAGACAGAGGAGCCAACATTAAGAGGTCATTCAATCCTACAGTCAGAAATAGGAAATTTTCTGACTTTGAATATCTGAATAAGGAGCTATCTGATTGGAAAGAAAGTTCTCGGAATTTCTTGAATATCCAGTACAATTTTTNTGCGATGATCACCTGATGAAAAGAGTATTTTAGAGTTCTGCAGGTGTCCATTGAGGATTGCATACAGATTTGATTTTAGGTCTTCAGAAATTTGACTGAAATTACTAAAGGCATCATTACCGAACCAGTATACAGTACTGGTTAGTACGTTAGTTTTCACTTCTGATCTGGAATTCACAAGGCATAGATAGAACTTAGCTAGTCAAAGGGTAGATTTATTTTTTGCTTCATTCCCCTAATTGAAAATGAATCTGTCCTATAGTAGAGGAGTAATTTCAGGCATCCAAGAAGCAATAGGCAATGGGCTGGCAAGGACAGGTGTTAAAGTACGACTGTATATTATTCACTGGATAAGAGGAAAGCAGAATTAAATTTATTAGCAGACTAAGTCTGATATGGCAGATTCATGTAAAATAACCTGAGTTTCCAATCACAGAACCCTGACTTATTTTGCCATGTGACTCTCACATGTAGGGGTGTTAACAGCATTATGCCAGAGTACTCCCGGATACATTGATGTACAAGCAAGATTGGATGTCTCTGACCTCTCCCTTCACCGCAACCTTGCCACATTCACTTCAGTCTTAGTGGCAAGACACACATTCCCTCTAGAGGACTTTGTCAATCATGTTGCCATCAAATCTCTGGTCAATGCTTGGAGTGGAGGCAAGTTTTCCCCTCTTCTTTCCAATCAGATACTTTTCACATGATACAAGCCTATACAAAAAGGGCTCACCTTGAGAACTGCCAATATGGCCCCAACACTGATATTGGTATGAGCTGCAGTGAGGAGGTGTCGATCACAGTTCATTGAAAAACTTTTTGAAGAAGATGATCCCAGGGATGAAGGAGTAAGGTGTCCTGTAAATCGGATGGAATAAATAAATATCTTCCCTTCAACTACTTCCTCCACATTTGAATGAGAATTGCTTCTGAATATCTAAAGCATTGCAATGATCCCATATCTGAGGAAAAATGCTTCTGACTTTTCCATGTTTCCAGGTCCTTCAGGAGACAATATTCCTAATATAGATTTGCAGAGTTGTACTCAATCTGCACATTCTTTGTACCATCATTCCCCATCACAACATCCTTTGTGCATGATAGATATATGGATGATAATACTTTTTGCACACTTCCCAACTTTCAGAAAATTCAAATTTCTTGTGATTTTTTTAAACTTCAATTCAGTTCTACTGGTTTTAAAGGCCTCTGAGAACCCTATCAAGAGAGCAAGGATGGAGGAAACTCACCAGATAGAAGAGGTAGCTGCAAAGGACAATCCACTGTTTTGAAGAGTTGTAAAAGCAGACGACATGTCAGGCGTGCTCCAGGCTCTGCTTCAGGGTTCCCTCGCCCTGAATGTTTAGAAAGGGAAAAGAATAACAATGGCTCAGCCAGGAATGAGAGTGGCAGTAAGACAGAATGGAAAGAAGAGGGGAAAACTTGCCTTCACTCCAAGCATTGACCAGAGATTTGATGGCAACATGCTTGACAAAGTCCTCTAGAGGGAATGTGTGTCTTGCCACTAAGACTGAAGTGAATGTGGCAAGGTTGCGGTGAAGGGAGAGGTCAGAGACATCCAATCTTGCTTGTACATCAATGTATCCGGGAGTACTCTGGCATAATGCTGTTAACACCCCTACATGTGAGAGTCACATGGCAAAATAAGTCAGGGTTCTGTGATTGGAAACTCAGGTTATTTTACATGAATCTGCCATATCAGACTTAGTCTGCTAATAAATTTAATTCTGCTTTCCTCTTATCCAGTGAATAATATACAGTCGTACTTTAACACCTGTCCTTGCCAGCCCATTGCCTATTGCTTCTTGGATGCCTGAAATTACTCCTCTACTATAGGACAGATTCATTTTCAATTAGGGGAATGAAGCAAAAAATAAATCTACCCTTTGACTAGCTAAGTTCTATCTATGCCTTGTGAATTCCAGATCAGAAGTGAAAACTAACGTACTAACCAGTACTGTATACTGGTTCGGTAATGATGCCTTTAGTAATTTCAGTCAAATTTCTGAAGACCTAAAATCAAATCTGTATGCAATCCTCAATGGACACCTGCAGAACTCTAAAATACTCTTTTCATCAGGTGATCATCGCATTTAAGTGGGCCACACTGGGTTGCAGGATTTGGTACCGTACTCACCAAGCCATTCAGCGGAAAGGGCATTGCAACGTGCTGTCATCTCTGCACAGAGGGCAGCAATATTGTTCAAGCGCTCAGCATCAGTAGTATTGGAAGATGCATCCAAAACAGTGTTGCACACCTCAATTGCATTACAGACAAAGCTGTAACGACTGCCAGGAGCTTCATTCAACTGCTTCAAAAGTAGGGGATCTACCTTCATCTTCGGATCCACAAAGTAGTCCTTCATGAAAGCTGGAAATTAGAAAAGTTAAAAGGTCAAGTTTGAAGTTCAAACATGAACTCAAACATTTTGAGAAATGCAGATTGAATCAATTTTACCAGTATTCCAGACAAGATTGGAAGTAGCAGGCTGAAGAGGAGCATAGAGAACATTTTTTATCTTTGGATATGCATTGGCAAATGTATATCCAAACTCCCACTCATGCTTGGTCTTGAGATAGTGAGATGATGTGTAGAGGTCCACCAAGTGTGAAAGAATGCAGCGCTCTGTTGATGAACAATCAGCTGGGTTGGTCACATTCTTCACCAGCCTGCACAATGCTTCAAATGCTTGGGCTGTCAGCTCTGGAAAAACTGAATCAAACAGGGCATCAAATTATCAGAGATGCAATGACCTTCATACCTAGCAGTCACACGTGCAACCAAATAATATACCCATCCAAGAAAAGCCACTATATTGCATTTGCTTTGCTACTGGAGTCAGGCATCAATGTCATAGTCCATGAATTCAAGTAGATCTAGCCATTACTTTGTGTCATGCATGGGCATGAACTGGGAACCTGGAGCTGAAGGAAGAAATATTATATATATGAAAGACTGTGATGTGCAAGTTACATCCTAAAAATACCAAGTTGCAGGTATAAATAACTTGACTGAAATAGTAACTAATTACAAGTAAAATTTGCAATTAAATATGAAGTTCCTTTTCATTCTTTAGGAAACTGGCAATTAAACAATCAAATCAGAGTTCATGTCAAGAACATTACTATTATAACATGAAATCCCCCCAGCATCAAAGCAAGAGCAATATCTCCAAGTTCCCACTGGATATCCTTGACCTCTTTGAGCTGAATATCCCCCATTCTAAATTAAACAGTGTGTCACACTCTCAGAGCTAAATCTCTTCCTAGCATTTTTTTTTTCCAAGAGGAGAGAACTCTGCACAGTATTCACAAAATCTCTCATTTGCAAGGATTTCTAGTAACACCTCTGGAAGGAGTTGAAGTGTGCTGAAAATGAAAATGTTCATTTATTAAGAATTTAATTGTAATTATGCATAGGACTGGTATCTTCAAAACCATGCTTTACAAATGCACTGAATTTGCAGTGGTGAGAATTTTCAGTAATCTTAAAAACCAATTGCATTAGAATACACAATATAAAGGCTGAAGCTTTGAAGCAATATAAAAGCTAAAGGGCTGAAAGGGCTGATAATGGAATATCTTGTTATAATTTCCTATAGTTGCATATCTAAAAATGAATAGCATGTTCAAGAGACTATTTATTAGAGAGCCGTTTTGAACTATAAGTATTCTCACCGAGGAGGCAGCAGTGATACCGGCGAAGAATCCCAACAACAAATAATGCCAGCTGAGAAGCATAGTTTGCAAGGATGAGTGACCCTCGTCCACTGAGTAATGCTTCAACATCATGTAAGTCCTTCAGCAACTGCAAATTTCAATGTTAAAATTTTCAATATGACAAATGCCAAACTCCCTGGAACTGCTGTACAATGCTGTTTTGTTTTTCAAGAGACTCTAGAAAACAAAACTCTATGGCAGACTATTTCTCATTAAGTATTTTTATAAGTGTAAGTATAAGTGACACACTCCTGGCTGAATCAGTATATCAACCCTAATGTGGCCAAAATGGCAATGAGACCATGTATCATAAGCAGGGTTACCTAAGAGTAACATAGTAATTACTGATGAAATTAAAGAGAGTCTGGATGTAACTTGACAATACTGAAATGATTTACTCTCCAAGCAACATAACACTAATTTAAGATGTCAGTTTCATGAATGTCATGAAAATGTACCAAATAAAAATTTTCTTACAATTGACTGTCATCTCACATGAAAGTCAATTCTGACAGTTTGCCAGTGTGCAGACTAAAGCTAATTGATAACCATGGAGAATGGTAATAATGACAGAAAGAGTGATCAATGATCCAGAAACCCATGATGTGCATGTGCTCATCAGCATCATCAGTTCAGAGGGCCTCAATATTCAGAGAAAAATGTGATATATATACAAGAGGAAATTAAAATCTCATTCAATGATATTTTCATGAAAAGATATTGCTAAAGTTATTAGTGAAATAAGAATACCTAGTCTGAAAAGATTCTTTGAAGATCAAAAGTAATTTAAAAATAATGTAACCAGTGACTTATTATACTTAGCCCTGGTCAGTCACCAAATTCTTTCCCATCTCCCTTATTTTCCCTTGAATATTTACTCCATACCGATAGCTTCCTGATTCAACTATTGATGGTGCACTGATGTGACAGAAAATTGTTCATCCCCCACCCCCGAACATCATGGGGGGGGGGGGGAGGAGGAGGCTTCCTTCTATTCAACCATAGGAGGAAGGTGAAGGTTGCCTTCTGTTGTTTTCGATTGGGGGAGGGATGGATAACAGAGCGAGAAGTAGGGTTGGGATAATCGCGATAACTGATACATCGATGGATTGAATCTATCGATAGTAACATCGATGCATTGGAAGGTCCTATGCAGACAGTAGATGATGCAATACCAACAGCTGCTATCAATCATTTCTGGTACATTGGTGGAAAGATGTGGTTCCAAGGGCCAGCCTATCGCTAGTAGCATGTGAATCTGCCAGTGCGCTATGATGCAGAGGATGATCTCATTCCCAAGTAAAGAAACAGGTGTTCAGACCATTCCCAGACAAAATCTCGTGGGGAAATTCATGTTTTCCCACGAGACTGTCCCTTCATTTCCTTGATTCGGGGAACCTCGGGGGTGTAAAAAGTTCTGTAACCTGGTTACCTGGAAGAGTAGCAACCGATAGGAAAGGCGGGGAGAGAGAGAAAAAAAAAAGAGAAGGAACGAAAAAGGGAAAAAAAGGGCAAAAATGAAAAAGAAGAGCAAGAAGGCAAGTGAAGGTCGGATTGACACGTGGATTGGAAGGAGATGACGGTACTAAGATGCCGACAACAGCGCGGCAGGAAGAGAGCTCCTGATTGACGTCAGAAAGGTCACTCTGAAATGGCAGAAAAATAACGGACAAGCAGTGCTCGCAATGGGGCGGCGGGCTGCATTCCTTACCCTGCACATGTCTGCGGGCCGCACCCATAATTTTTCACGAAATTAGTTATTCACTCCGTTTTCACTGTTTCAACTTTCGGGCACACCAAACTTAAGCTTCGCCCATCAATGGCAGTTGCACGTACCTGCTTATAAATCTGTGGAAACGTAAACATTTGTTTGAAACAGGTCCTCAGACATGAGAACAAAATTCAAATTACCTTTAAGAAGTATTTGCTATAGTTCTGGTAAGAAAACTGGAGAGTTCACGGTCACATGAGGTAACAACACAACAACCCACGTGACACTTATTACACAGTAGTTGACTCATGCACCTTCGAGCATGCATCGACTCGCACCCAGCCGCAACAGCAACAGCGCAGCAATTGCGATGACAATGGTGACAGCAGCTGTGTCGTTCGAGATCGCACGTCGGTATTCGCGGCTCATCCGAACACTACCACCGCCTCTGCTGCTGCTCGGAGGCAGGCGAGCGAATGAAGCCGGTTGCGCCTCCGTGACTGCTGCTGTCAACAACCCTTCTCTATTCGAATATTGACAGCCAGGGGACGCCAGTTTAATTGCCAATGGTGAAGGAGGGGTGATGGCGCCTTCAACTCCCCTTCAAGGTTAGGCAAGAACAGGAGGTGGGCCGAATGAACCACCTCCGCGGGTCGTACGTTTGACACCCCTCTTCATCCCTCACCATTCGTGGCATTAGTTTCCAGGATGAGAAGACCACGTCAGTTTTAGAGTAGGTACCTTCCACAATAAATGGAGATGCCTCTGAGGCAAACTCAAACGTGGGTGGAAAAAATTCTGACAATAATTTTAATTTTTGAAATTAGCAACCGTCGAAGAGGAACGGCCGTGACGTCCTTCTCTACCCCCTCTGGAGAAGGAAACGAGAATCTACGAGTAGTCAGTCTGAAGAGACCCTTCCTGACTGTCCTGGCTCCGATTGCTTAGAAAAGCGCAGCAGGAATTTCTTTAGACTTGTGTCAGCATAAAACAGGATAAACCAGAGGATACCGACAGGAATTGACTAACATGAGAGAAGGACCGAGGGGAGAGAAGGGGGCAGGGGTGCTGCGCGAGGTGTGAACATAGGGTATCTGCTATCCACAAAGCGCGCTTTGGACATTAGCCTATCTAGGATTTCGGGCTCAAGCGGTCCCAACAAATTCTCTGCGGTGACCAACATGCCCATGAGCTATCTGACAATGCGGGCCATGACAGCATAGACTTCATGTGGAAAGTTGCAACTCACAATTTCACAGTTGCAGCTGTAGCATGTCTCCAGGCTTCACTATTTTCTGGGTTCTTCACACTGATGCAACTCACTGATAGGTGTGCACTGAACCGTCCATTACGTGGACCCCCTGTGGCTCAGACACACCAATCTCCAATCAAAATGAAGCAGCCAATACAAATTGGTATGGGCCTGCACGCTACTGGACCCCTCCAAGACTAGTAATCTCATCTGCTTGAAATTTCAAACTCCAGCGCTCATGTCCGACGTTGCAAGACGTCCAGCGTGGGACATGCCTGCCGTTTTACCAGGACATACAGCTGTGGATGCTGCCCATTTCGAGAGGCCATGAGGCCTCAAGGTAGAAACATAAATTTATGAACTTAGAAACTGTCCAATTCGAGAGGACAAAAGCATAACGGTCGAAACAGGCATTTGTTGAATGGAAACTTCGTCAGGAAAGGATCTACGGTTCTCCAGGAGAACCTCCCCCTTCCCGGGGAAATGACACTCGATCTGAGGACGTTCGAAGACATTATAGACTTTACAATTCCACTCGTTACCTGATAAACACTGGCCACATTGAGGCTTCCCCTGCAACTTATTTATAATGGATGAGGGGAAATCTGAAACACCGATATGGAATAAGAGTAGGAAGAGATCCAGCCCTAGAGACATTGGCCCGTATGACCTGAGCTCTAGCTCAGATCTTGAGCTGAGTCAGCGCTTTCTAATGAATAAACTTTCGCTCTAGCACAGCACGGAGCTTGAGCTCCACGTTTTGGAGTTTGAACTCCTAGGAGCTTGGATTATTAATTATGGCGGCGGACATGAGAACGACCATTCAAATTGATTTCACCTCGCTCTCATTCCCCTTAAAACGCATATACTTGAAAGCACCCTTTCCATTATTGTAAGATCGGAATTTTTCAAGAATTATTGGAAACAAGTGTTTCCCAAGTGGATGAGGAAAAAATTATTTGCATAAGGGGTGGATTTCGAATGTAGGACCCTTAGCTGTAGGAAGGTAAATAATTTTTCTTTTTAAACACTGATAAGCATTTCCTAGAAAAGGTAGGAATTGCAGGACTGCAGCACATCCCTTTATACAAATATAACATTCCCAGTAACGAACCCCATTTAATTTCCTTTTGTCAGCTCTTTCCGTTCAGAGCCTGGTTTAGCAGAGAGATCTTTCGGGCATGGTTTCCGGTAAGGCTTAATTTCTTTTTGCTTGTTAGTTGGAGGTTGGCTGCTTCCCTGAGCATCGTCACATCCACCTTCACAGTACACGTTGCACTGGTTGCCTTCCAGTAACATGACCGTGAGCTCCCTCCAGCTAATGGTATGTGCAGTCATTTGACACCCTTTCAGTCATACCCTTTCCGTTTCTTCAAACTTTCATTCGCTCTATCAAGAATTCCAAAAAAGATCTATTTGCACGGAAAGCTTAAGCAGGACTGTGCCCCTGATGAGAATACTGCTAAGTATTCAGAAACTAATAGGCTCACTTTGCTTTCACTTCCTTTTGAGTTACTGTATTTCCGTTTAGATAAGAGTTTTTTACATTCAACACTTGATCGAGTTGGTTGCTTATTTTTCTTTTTTTTTTCTTATTAGTCCAAAAAGACAGGTATCTGTTGCTGTTGGCTGACCACACAGTGTCTTTTCTGGGAGGTGGGCATTCAGAACTGCAATCTTTTCGGCCAAGCTGAGGTCTTTCCTTTTCCCCATGGTCAACTTTGAATGTGCAGATCTTATGCCGATAGGCTCAACTTATAGTCCAGGTAAACTAGCTTTTACTTTTGCCTAAAAAAGACAAGCTCTTTTGCTTCTTTTCTGCATCTAAAGTCTATACTTACACTCCAATTTCTAGGAAAGGGTGTGCTTGCCTGGACCTCCTGCCCTCGCCCTCAGTTCACGAAAGAGTCAAGTGGGAACTCTTGACCTTGGTTCCACAAAGTGGGAGGGTGGGACTGAGGGAAGAGCTGGAGGAGACTTACCAAGAACATGATTGGGAAAAATAAGCATTTCATTTTACAGTGAACTGAAAATAAATTATTCCATGCTTCAGGAAAGTTTATTCTTTTAAGTGGGTCAATCTAATAACTGTATTCCTTTGCATAATGTTCTTCATAATGTATCTTATCGTTGAAAAATCTGGACTGTAAAATGGTATTCTATTAAGCAGTACTCGATTATATGGAGTCGACTATATTTAAGAAATATGTAACATACATAGTATATTCTTAAATATAAGATTCAAATTTCCTCTCTGTGGCTGCAACAGCATTGAACAAAACTATTGGGCATCCTGTTGGATTTCCTGTTTCATATCCAAGGAAATATGCAAGTTTTTCTACCATCCTCCCCCACTTTAAAAATGGTTAGAATTTTGGCAATTATTTCACTGATTGACAAAGAGGGGAAATACCCACTAAAGGCTAAATACTAGAATACAAGCTATTTTAGTTTTTCCCCTTCTACTTGTCAGAAATTGGCATCATCATCAGAACTGGCTGATAGGTTCATGGGATGAGTTCTTACTAACATTTGGTCTACCAGTCATTTCTGACCATTGGTACACCCCTACACCCACATTATCACAGCTTAACAAACTCAGTGCTTTGCATCAAAACTCAAGTCACAACCACTCTGGCATCCAACTCATCATTAGAAACATTTCAAAGGTATAGAACCTGAATCCTACCAGATGTGTTCTCATATTTTAAACATCACAGCATCAGAGAAACACTTAAATTACCTCTTGGTGCAATAGGTACTACTGGAATGAAGGAAACTCATTGTGCTTCAGCAAATGTGACAGACCACTGACAAAGGACCAAAGATCAAATCCACATTCTGATGCAACCAATATTTACAGTATTGCACAGTACAAAGCAACAATACCTAAGTGCATCTAAGGCATTCTAACATCTACATCTATATCTAACTGAGTACATCTTAGGAACACCCTAATAAATAAAATAAAATTTTTCTGCCCAAGGAGCTGATCAATCCAATAGTTGAAGGGATTCTTACCTGAACAGAGAACTCAAGCATGCCATGGATGTAAAGGGCATTCTCCATGAGAGAAAAGAGGAATGCAAGATGATCAGGGAGGGGTAGATGAGACCCAGAGCTGGATATGAAGGAAGCCAGCATCTCAATCACTGTGCTCAGGCCAGATGACACCACAGCATGCTGATCAAAGTAGGACAGGGATGAAAACTTGCTCTGCAGCATCTCCAAGGAATATTCCCCCTTCCAGGACTTCTTCACTTTTCCACCTGTTAAAAAAAAAAACACAATTGCAACATGAGTCTCACACAGCTCAAACAGTAACATGAACAAGATGGAGACTGAGTGGAGAGGCTTAATTAATTTTTTTTTTTACAGTATTCCACACCCATCATGAAAGGGGATTCAAAATCTTGTTACATGGTTTCATTACGTGACCTTATTACTCCATGATTTCAGTGGCAAAGCTACACCATGTTTTTAAATGTGACTTGATAGCCCAGTGTGATCTATCATATGCATATAATGAAAGCATAATAATTTTCAAACAGGAAGAATACTTATGAAAATAGGCATACTTGGGCTGCTGAAAATCCATCCTTGCTTAAGACTTTCTCCACTCACAAATATCAGTCAAAAAAAAAAAAGGGAAAGGGAAATCAAATGGTTAGAAAGAAAGAGAAAGAGACCTTGAAAGAGACCAAGTTGCCTTGTTGACCTTGCGTTTCTTTTTTTTGAGCAATATGGCAAATCAGCAGAAGGACAAAGACAATGTGAATGAATGAGCAGCCAGTACCCATACATCTACTAATACCAAGGTTCACGTAAAAACCCTGATTAACTTTTGATGCCCTGAAGCTCATCAACTCCCTCATCTAATGAAAGACAGAAGCCTAAAATACTGGCCACCCATATTTCCCTTTATGGCTATTGGATGACAAAATCTTTCCAATGCACTAACTAGCTAAGTAGGTCCATACATATTTTTCATACTGACCCCCAATAATTTTAATGCATGTAAACTCGAGGAGAGGAGTTCTAATGTTCAAGTTCTAATGAGAACATTATACTCATGAAAATATTTACATTTACAGCAGTGATAAATAGCTTCATTATTGGTACCTTCAGCCACATCAATACTGAATTTCTTGTTGAAAAGCCGGGTGACCTCCTTGTTGATCTTCTTAACGAGATGCCGGGCTTCATCCCGGGTTCTTCCAACACCAAAAAGGAGAACACTGCGTTGATTGCTCTCATGTGTAGTCCATTCTTCTATGAGGAGGGGGAAGTGGGTTGTGTAGAGAAGGTGACGGGACACTGTGAGCCCTGGTGGTGCTACAAAGGGTCCCAGTCGTCCTCCCAGTGGACCTCCATGTTCATCTTTTGGGGAATCAGGATTGTCCTATGCAGGATGGAAGATTCACAAAAGCATTTTTGAGATGGAATGCTCTACAAGCCTGAAGGCTGTAAGCAGAGAATGACTCTGAAAGGGGTGAGGTATGAGCTGCTGTGATTATAAGATGACAGTTAATGCCATGATCCAAAAGCAAAGATAATCTCAGCTTAATGAAATGATGGAGGCTCGCACATATGCAATAGACATAGTAAGGCAAGCTATTTAAAAAAAAGGAATCCACTCTGAAATTTTCATCCCATGGCACCTTAAAAATATAATGTACTAATAGGTTAAATTTTTCAGGTGTCATCAACTCGAGGAATACCCAACTCTGCAAACTTCAGTACTTGATACTGGCAATACACAGCATTATTCAGAACATTTGATGAACAGGTTGCACACTTCCTAGATTACAATAAAAGTGAAGACATTTTACAGAGAAAGAGGCATAAGCACAAAGCACACAGCACCTTTGTACATTCTGTGGTTTGTCCTTAACCCCAAGAAGACCATCAATCCTAAGGAGAAAATACCTGTAAGCTTTTGGGTAATCTGCTTTAAAAATCCAGTGAAAGCATTAAGCATATTAAGCATATTGAAGGAAAATAATTTTCCAGGGACATGCTGAAAGATGAAATATTCAGGCCTGTCTTTTGTCACCAAAGCTGGACAGGTAGGTGTTGCTGAATGGTGAATTGTGCAAAACCTCATTTTTTGGAAATTGTTATTATTATTTTTCCTGCTTTTATGCAGTCTCTTTTCATGTGGTGGTGAAATTTTTGTCTGCTTAGCTGTCTAAATATGTCATATTATTGGCCCTTTTTGTTTCAAAGCCATAAATCTTTTTTTATAGCCTTCAAAGCTGTAGGATAAAAAGATGGATATTGACCTAAGCCTACAAATTCTGGAAAAAACTCTTCAGCACAAGTCATTAGCCAGATATGTGTCAAAAAGAATTATGGTGGGGACAACACTGGAATGAAACCACTCCACACTGGTTTCCTTGATCTGTCCTCAGAAAGCACTCTAGAAAACTCTTCATATAATATTCCTGGCAGTTTTGAACACCAGAAACCTGAATCATCAGTTGCTTCCATGAATTCATAAAACAAAAACAGAGATCACATATAAATAAAACAAACTCACCACATGCGAGATTCGTTGGATCAGTTTGTTTAGATCATCACGAATCCCTTCATCGAAGTCAAGCCCATGGGGGTCATGACTTTCAAAGAGAGACTTTTCAGGGGAGATTTTGAAGGAAGAACTACTGGGAACAGGAGGGGCTGGAGTGGGCAGATTTGCTGGACCCTGCTGATTCAAATCACCCCGGGAGATGAGTGTGCACATGTATGCATCATGCGAAAAGACATCATTGCGAATGAGTTCGTAGAAGAGGAGCACCAAGTTGGCAAACTCAGCCTTTGCTTGCGGCGTTGGAGTATTGTCTGCATTGAACAATGGGAATGAAGTTTTCTCATCAATGTATAGATTGAATGAGATTTTAAATGTAAAAAATAAGTTTTATTTGCTGAACTCACCAATGACAGGTGCCTTCAAGTCCAAGAATTTGAAAAGAAGATTTTGATAGGGATAAGTTCCAATGGGACTTTGATGAGCTGATGAAACAGAATCTTTCTCATCAGGCAATTCTCTGTCAGAATTTGAAGATACCAATTCAGTCTGTCGTCGTTCAAGGAGTTTGCTCACAACAAGACCACGATGCTCTCCCCATCGTTGGACGCTCACTGCCCATTCACACAAAGCTGTCACAACTGCTTCCTCTCCTGGGATGCTACTTGGCTGCACACATAGGATTACAGCAATAATTTGAGAATCAAAGTCCATGCCTAAAGATTGTCTTTGCATGAATGATAATTTTCATAGATCTTCTTCATAGTATCATCAACTGTCTCTGGTACATTCTCATGTTACAGTTGATGCAATTCTCTCTTCAATGACCTTTCTCAGTACATGAAGAAGATGGGGCAAGTTCTCCAGATATTTAATGCCATACCTATAACCATGACATTTTTGTGCCTGTGGGAACCCTGAAACTTTCACAATTATCCCCATATTTCTAAAGTTTAATGCAATGATCCAAAGCAGTGAAAATTTGATGTCAGCCTTATTCCAGTGATAACTCAGCACATACATCAATAGGGTGCTCCTGTGAGTTGGGTGAAGAGGTTGGTTGAAAGATTTTCGAGTAGAGAGAGTCTAGAGGATTGGCCCCAGAACTTGAGTCCACACGATCAAAGCTGTGCCGATCCAGGCACTCCAATGCTGATAGGACCTTTGCTATCATTGCACCTGGAGTAAACAGGAGAAAAATTCAAGCTCAACATTTGTATTTAAAAAATACATATGATCCAGGATCTCAGAAACAGGTTAAGGATACATGTTCTGCCTTTCGTTAAATCATTCTCAATTTTGCAGTGTTCTTGATTTCAGCAATTGGCTAAAATCTTTTAGACATCTCCAAAAAAGACTTCAGCTATAACATAGAGGGATGGGAGAAAAGAGGGTTACTCTACCTGTATGTGAAGTGAGTTTCTCATTGGACCAACATGCCTCAGCAGCCTGACTTCTCTGGATGATTGCTTCCTCTGCTGTTCGCAGCTGACTCCTGAATGGGACATAAGACAATGTGCTCTATTCTGTAAGTCACATCACAAATGTCTCTATAAGTCCTAATAAGGTCATGACATAAGTTTTTCTACAAGACAAAACTTTCTAATATATCCTTGCCCTTCCAAAGGAAGGATGACTGTAAAACATCTAAGGGGACTTTCTTTAATAAAAAAAAACTAATAACTGTCAGTACAACCATACTTAGTTATTATCTAAAAACTAGAAAAAAAAAAGTGTCCACCAATGCAGCACATTCTGTAATCTGACATAGATCATTATCAAAAGGAAGAAACAAATAGCAGAATCCATCATTTTGAAGTGAGAACTCACCGGATATGCTGATTGTCTGGTCTTGGAGGCAATGGCATGACAGATGGAGCACAAGGTGCCATGTCCAATGGAGAGAAATTCAGAGGAAACACCCATTTGCAGTCCAACAGATTGTTCCACACCATTGCTGTACTACACTCTAATGTCACAATCTGCCAAGCAAGAATACAGAATCCTTGGATATTCATCACTTTTCAAAACTGGAATTTACTTTACATGGCTATAGATGACTGACCTCAGCAATGAGTAAAATTCTTTTTATTTTTTCAGAAAAAGCAATAATTTCACCAGTTTCTGTCAACAGGCTAGAAGTTTGTGACAGTCTACATAACTTAATGACACAATAATTTTCTATGGAGAAAATGGCAGTATAGTATTACACCAAACGTAGGAAAGCAGGGGCATCTAACCTGGAGAACAGCAGTGAGGTTGAGGAGAAGAGGTCGATTGGCAGTGCAAAACATGATTTCCCGAAAAACAGATGCAAGGCTTGGTGAGTTCTGCACAGCTGCACCTGGGCTCTGGCTGCTTAAACATCAACAAAAACATTTTTGATTGCCTGTACTCCTGCCTGTGTCACACTATACCAGAATCCCTAATGACTCATGAATGCATGCTTCATCTAGGGAAGCCTGTGGCTTTGATAAGAATTCCTAGGTCTCCTGCAGCACTTGGAAAGAAACACAAATTTTCAAAGTCTCCACCAGATGACTGAAACTGACAGAAAAAAAAAAAAAACATGAAATGGATTTTTTTAATAGCTAGGATACCCACAAGGTATCCTGGGTATTCTCCTGATTGAGAATGCCCAGGATATTTTGAGGACACATACAAGATAATTCAAGTTTTTTAATTTAAAGGTATGATGGTAACCAATTGAACTCCCATAGCACATCAAGCAATAAAGGAGTCATGAAAAGATTCAAGTTCTGTTTCATCTCCACAAACAGAAAATTTATATTAAAATATTACAGCTATGGGAAATTCTTCTCTCCAAGAGTCAGAGATCCTGCTAAATTTGACACGGTCTACCTATCATTACAGGTTAGGAACTTACTTGGGAATGGGGCTATTAGGACGAGATCCAGAGGCCCAGTCCTCAACCATCTGGGTGAGTTTTAAGGCACATGTATGGGCCATTTTACGCGAGTAGAGCTCTGATTGAGTGAATTCATGAATATACTGCAGGGCAAAGGGGAGCACAAGACGAAGAATAGGATCTTCCCAGCCTCGACATTTCTCCACCATCTCCAGCAGCCAACCAAGGAAATCATGGCGATCCAATAACCCCTCCTAATAGAAACACAATCAATCATACTCCTTTGGCAAATCTCCTCAAACCACTTATTGCAAGCCATGGATGAACACTCATATCTGTCTTAATCCCAGCTAACATGAGGACAATCAACTTGAAGGTTGGGGAAGGTGAGGGGGGCAGAGGATTGGTGTGTATTCTTCTGGTGGTAAATCAACGAGCCCACCCAGCTTAGGAAATTTCCAGGGAAGAATAGTGCATTAATTTTTTTAAATGTTTTCATAGTTTAGTTTTCTGCACTGGATAGTGAAATACCATCTGCACCTTCCATAAAGACTAAAAGAGATAAAGTTGGGAAGATTTTAAATGTGACTTTTAAGACCGATATATCACAAACAACTTCTAGGGCTGTGGTCAACAACAGTCAGGCCACTGAAGCCCTTCCTCTGGCCTAGCTATGTTGCACATTATTTTCTGACAGAATACATGCAGCAGCATGTTTGATGAGACTTCACGATTTTGAAATTTTAATAACATTTGATGGGTGTTGGCCTGTGAATATGCAGCATTCTGCCATTTGGCCCTTGTGAAACTCAGTTGCTGACCACTGCTCTGAGGCATAAGCCACATGACACAAATAACATCAGAGTTCACAAAAAAGGCTCTTTTTAGAGGGAGACAAAGACTGTTCAAAGTGAGTAACTTCTGTTGATTTTCAGCAAAAAATCGCCTGCAATGTACAGAAGCATTACACTAGAGGCTTTTTCATATATTAGCTGATACCAATAAGCAGTTGATAATTTAATGATCAAGTGATATATTTACACAAGGCTAGTGAAATTTGATTTAAATTCATTCTGCAAAAGGAAGGTTATGAACAATTTTTCAAAATGAGCTGGATGCAGAAAATGGATGGAAGCCCAAGCTGAGAGTTAAAGGGAGGAAGAGCCTTCTAGCTGTAGAAGCACTCACAGTCAGGGGTCACTCTGGAGGGGTTCCATCCATTTTCAATTTCCAATTTCTTATAAATAATAATTCAAATAAAACTTTGCTTGATCAAAACAAATTAACATGTAACTTCAAAGAGATGCTCAGAGCATGTCAGTCCATGCAGAGCACAAGTTCAACAAGAATGGCTTCAGTAACTGTAGTGGCATAAGGGTTAAAAGCTGTGGGACTTTTTTTTACTGCAATATCATAGATGAGTCAAGATGGCTACTATGAAGCCATGCCAGTATTTTGCTAATATATTGAAATATCCCTCTTCTACCAATTACTTATTACAAAAAATATTTTACAAATACAGGAATCAGCCAACCTACACTAATTCTATGAGCATCCTGTCAAAAGGGCATTGTGTATTGACTGACCTGATAAAGATTTGCTGCCAGTAGACAGCAGTATCTCCACTGCTTCATGATGACCTCATAGTCAATGGTTGTAGAGGTAGGAGAAAGAACAGGGAGATTACTCTGACTTTCCTTCTCAGCTAGTTTCACCAGGAGATCCCGAAGAAAGCGTGTCACTGTTTGTGTCCATTCTTCAAAAACAATACCCAAGATAAATATCAACATAGGGATTTTAACTACAAGATACAGATGAAATACATGGCTACAAGTTCTCACTGAATCAAAAAGTTATCCAATCCAAACCAACGACTAGGGAGTGGATATTTTTGCAAATGCATATTTTTCCTGCAGCCTCGTAGGATCATGTCTTCTTGGTAGAGGATGCGATTTCTGACATATTGACAAAGACTCATAAAAATAAATATTTTTTCATTTCTCTCAGAATGTGTATATTTAGGGTTATTTCACCTTTTCCATGGAAAAGAAATAATATTTTCCATGAAAATGTATTTTCTTTATGATCAAACAATGAAAATTATCCAGCAGTCATATGCTGTGACCAGTGGCACAGTGGGGGGGGGCTGAGTGCAAAGTCCCCCCCCCCCGAGATGTTATGGAAATTCTAGTCCTTGGCTAATTCCTGGCTACACAGCTGACAGTGACAAATATAGGCCAACTATGCCCAGTAGGCACTTGATTTATTCTCTGAGCTTCTCCTTACTCCACTCAGTGGGTGATGAGTGAATTCTTCTTCCAAAGGGTTCGTTTTCCATAAAAAAAAATGTTTTTGCATTTTTTCCCACTTTAATGCTTTTTTTTTTTCATTTTTACATGCTTATGCATGTAGGTATTTCAGGACTAATTAGTGCATAAAAATCTGCTCCCTAATAATGACAATATGTAAATATTGGTGATGCAAAGGAAAGATAGAATTCATCCATGAGGGATGTTATAATATTCCACATATGATTTAAACACAAAATTTAAGTAGCTAGAAAAACAAGGAGCTTCATGCGCTATATAAGTAAAATAAAATGGCTAGGGCAGAGCCACTCAGCTTATTTCCAAAAGAAAATTCACTGAAGATGATCCAATACTTCCATTAAATTACTCTTGGCTCCATTTCAATTTCATATTGGCATGCAAAGAGACTCTATCTAAAGCCAGAATAGCTTCAAGATCATAAAATCCCAGTATGAGATCATAACAAATTCTATTTTAAAAAATCTGAAGCACACAAATCAGTAATGGTTATTCATATCACATCTCACCCTGAGTGGGATCAGCTGACTGTCGACTCTTCTTCGTGCGAACCTCAGATATAGCAGTTGCATATGCAGAAGTCATTTTTATGTACCATGCAGCTCTCAACATGGGTACCCCCCATTCACTCAATTTGAAGAATATATCCTCCTTCTTATTGAAGATGGGCACCTACATGAATAAATCAAGAACCACCATCCAGTGCCAAAGAAAAAGGTGATGACATGGGCCTAAATTAGGAATATTACAGAGTGTAACAAAGAATATTTTCCAATATGACTTGTATAAATAGATATAACAAAAGGATTCACAAATAAAAGGCAGAAAATTTGGAATAGCCACAGGATAAACTGTGCTTCATATATTATTTCATAGCCTCACCTTCTTGCCAAGAACATATAGAGGCTTGTCATCAGCCAAATCCTTGAACCAGGCATCAATGGCCTGCTTTGACCTAGCTGTCACCAGCCAGAAGTTGTCCTTATGATTTACAGGCTGTCTCTTTCGACCAGGATCACTCAAAGTATTGATGTTCTTCTTCAAATTCACTATTGCATTGAAGAAGGATGAGATCTGAAACAATGACATTAGAAGGCTTATGTCAGTGGCAGATTTTGGAACAAAAGAATTGAAGAGAAATAGTGACTGCTTTAACAAAAAAAAGTGTATCTCTGCTGATTCTTCCTGAGTTGAGCAATTTGTTGAGCTGACCATGAAAATTATTTTATACATTTAGCAGTGAAGACATGAAATCAGCTACTCAGGCTTATGAAATATATGACATTAAGAAGAGCACAAAGTGCATCAAAGGGAAGGGATGGGACAATGCACATGACTGGTCCATGTATCTCAGGCAGCTGTAGATCAATCAAGTGCACCCAAGTAAACAGGCCTCTGTCCTAGCTTTGATATTCTTGTTTTACTTCTTGAATAACAGGTTTGACCAGGTCAGCCTCAACAACAAAGAAAGGAAAACTGTTGCAGTGTGATTGTCAAACAAGGGTGGAGGGGACCATAAGTTTTCATATGAAATTTACTTCTAATTAGAAGGCGGTAGTGAAAATTGAAGATACAGCCAACTCACAACTTTATCGATCAGAATCCATGGTGGGTAAGTTATTAAAAAAATAAGAAGCCAGATTTAAGTCCTAGTTGATGATAATTGTCTCCTCAATTTCTCACCTTTGCGGCAGCAAGAGAATGATTGCGAGCTGAACCATATTCATCAGGTAACTGTGGTGTATAGCTGAAGCCATGCTTCACATTGCTGCCAGTCAATTCATCCTAAGACAAAATAAAACAAATGGTTATTATCATATCACATATTGCTGTAAATGGGTGTTGGCAGCTAATTAAATGAAAGCAAAAAGAACATTGTGTACCATCAGGTATACCAATATATATATATTTAGGGAATATTCTGATACCCTGCAAAAGGTATGCAGGCTAGCTTAAATGGCTCAATCTGTGAGCCATTTTTGGCCAAAATTTCTGAGATCCCACCTTGCATAAGGTGAGACTATGCCAGAATGTTATGCTTTTATTTTATCTATAAAGTGGGATCATGGTCAGTCAGTGTCTGACAGGAATCTATATAATCTTAGCACCCTTCCTAGGTACTTCTTCCTCCCTGCACCTACATCCCTACCAATCAAGATTAACCCTCTGCACTCTGTTATTCTCGCAACACTATGGACATTGTTGAACCACACTTGACAACAGAGTGCAAAGAGTGAATGGGGAGCATAGAAGGGCCACATCAGGTATCTATTTAGGGCACACTAAGAACTGGCACCAGCCCTGCTCCAAACTCATCAAAGTTATTCAGAATGAAACAAAACTCTTTATTCAGTTTCTTCCATTCTTATCCTGAATTCATCTACCTTTAGCATAATCATTTTCTCTGAAACTGTGGTTTCCTTTTTGTCTTATTGCATCAGCACCAATGACCAAAATGACATTAGGCCTCCTATATTTTTAAAACCAAACTGAAGCATCAAAGGTGGTGATCATAGTGATACCTAGGGGTCAATTCAAAAGATGCTAGAAATTACAATATTGTTGGTCATCCATTCAATACTTCAGTACATACAAAATCCAAGATTAGCAATTTAAAAAAATCAAAGAAATAATTTAATATGTCTGAGCTGGACCAACAAACAACATTTTAATTATACCATTTGATGCTAGAGAAAATTTCTTCAACTATGGAATGACAGATGATATTGAACTTAGTACATACCTCTTTTTGATGAGGATCTTGGGGGTAAAGATCAGGAGGTCCAAGTCGAGAACGTTTGATGGGTCTCTTTTCCTGAGATTGGGATGCCATGGTCAAAGTCAATTTAGCCTATACTCATTTAAGCATTCCTCTCACACTGATTACATGGAAGTCCACCAAAGAAGTTCACCATGGTTGGAACTCCTTATTTTCAACAGGTACACAGGCCAGTCAATAAGGTTCCATGGATATAGATGACCTAGTGATATATCCCCCATGGAAGTGAAGAAAATGAATATGATAATGCATTTAAAAATTCATAGAAGGACCTAGTCCTAAGCAAAAATACTTAAAAAGGAACAGAAATATTGAATGCCTAGAACAGCAGTTCTCACACTGGAGGATGTGACCATTAGCAAGAGGGTCCAAGGGGAGGTGCAGCAGGTCATGGGGTTTTAATAAATAAATAAAAACTTTATTACCTTGTAGTTGTAGTCTAAAATGAATTACATTTTATATTTTATTGAAAAATATTGACATTCCTTCATAGCCTTGGGAAGATGCTTAAGGAAAGTGGATTTAAGCAGAGTAGCAGGACTCGAAACTTTGCTTTTTCTCTGAAACACATGACCAAGATATTTCTGGCTATTCCTCCAATATAAGACTAAATGAACATAATCATCTAGACGAGGCTACTCAAATATTTATTGACGTGTTCATTTCCATTGGCAACATCCAATGATTCAAATTAACATGAATAATGAATTGCACATCTCTTTGGGCTTTAACCTAAAGTCAGCATAGTGTTGGTGTACTTTTTTTTATAAATAATAAATAAATACACCATTCCAAAAAAAAAAAAAAACTGGCGGAGAGGTAGTAGATGGAACGATCCCCTCCATCTCTCCCCAATTGCCCAACTGAAACTCCTAAATAAGTCATTATGTATTATATCCTAAATCAAGGGGAACTAAGAAACCTTCCAACCATAAGGAAATTGCATGAAACAGCGAATAGTGAAGAGGGGGCGGGGAACCACACAGCAGATGCTGCAAGGCCATCTTTCTGAAGGATGGTGGAGAACCATCCACAAGAAAAGACCATTCATGGATCTCCTAAATGAGATCAAGCTACAATACCCACAGTGAGGAGAGACGTACAATAGAAGATGACAAGACCATTTGACATTTTCGTTTTCTTTTGTTTTCATTTCATTATGCCAGACTCTAAGACTTCCACTTTTTCTCATAAAAGACCTATACTTGTGTCATGCCAACTTCATTTGGACGGAAAATATACTACACTAAGGTCGCAGAAACTTCTGAGATAATGTGAGAGCGAAGTGAAGCCACGTGAATGAAGATGGCCTCTCATGCCTCCTGGAGAGGGGGCCATGGACTGAAAGAAAGGCGGCCCCTTAAGGATTTGCTTCTATCATCAACTGATGGGCGTCACCTCACGGTGTGAGGGGCTAGGGTACAGTCTACTTTACTGGTTAATGATGTTGACTGATGTTTCTTTCGGTCTCGGAAGCATGCAGTGTGCACGCATGCAGTGTGCACGCATGCAGTGTGCACGCATGCAGTGTGCATAGGGGTGTGCGCATAACGTAGGAATACCATTGTCATGATTACTACACATAATTTCAAGCAATGAACAAGGAAAGATGGGACAATATTCACTCAAGCTCAGAGAGTGCTAAGTTTCTTCTTAGTATGGTGTATGTGGTAACAAGGGTAAAACCTGACTATTCAAGAAGTAGATGTTTCCTTCAGTGGCAAGGTGGATTCCCAAAGTAATGGGAACTCTTGCAACATGCAATACCTCACAAAAGTTGGAAGAGGCAGGTGCATGCCTCAGGCATTGGACACTGGAGATTCAATTAGTTATTTAATGTTTTTTAGTTATGATCGTATTGCGCCAGTAGCGTTAGGCCTACCCATACACGTAAGATTATTAGCTTTAGGAGCAATGAGAATAGATTTATTCCCGCAGTGGCAGGTACAGAAACCATACTTATGGGGCTAGTAGGACATCTGCACCAGTCATTAAACAGAAACACTTTCGAAAAAGTAGCGTTTGTTTGGTGAGACCCGGGCGACAAGTCCGTGGAATGAGGCCTGCCCATGTATAGACAACCCCAACAAAGACTCTGAGCATAATCCCCCACCAGTCTAGGAGCCATCATGATCTACTGTGATAACATGAGGACCCAAAGTATAGGCCAGACTCTTTATAGCTACGCAATTGAACATGAATCACTGGCATCCCGTCCGTCCCCATGTAGGACGCCATCATGAAATACAACAACTCGCCTCTAACTCTGAATTATCATCCTACAGTGTACACTAGCATGTGAGAGAAAAGACGACATGTGCATCACGGAATTTCCCATTCTCGTTACTGATGAGATCATTGATAATATTTCTATAAGATAAAATTACATTGCTGCTATAGTCATAGGGGAGGAGTTCACTTGATGCCAAAAATCATGCCCCATTCACTGTCTAACAGCACTTCCTACGATGGCTTCTTTAGTCAGTCGCTGCGGCCGGAATGCTTACGCGTTGAGTTCGAAGTTTCTTTACTTGAGTTTCATTTTGTGAAAACATTTCGTTCATCTCTAAAGCAATCAGTGGTCAGGTGGTCTTACGAATGCTTCAAGTCGTTGGTCGTTGTGTTGGCGCGGAGTGATATCTACCAGTTTCACTACAGCTACGCCAAGTAACCATTAAGTTAGGTGGGTTTGGTGCACATTATAAAAGAAAGCTTTTGAAGTTTCATTGATTTAAAACTGTGTAAAATCATTCGTCGTCTCCAGTGTGTGGTTCATTCTTTTAACGTGACTGAAGTTCAGGCTTGCTTTAGGCTGTTCTGTAGGCTTCGGCATGCGCCGACATTGATTTTTTGTTGCTGCCTACACTACTTGAGAAATATTTTCAACTGCCCAAGTGGTTGCTGGTGTGCACCGTTAGTTTCAATGTCAACTTGAGTTTCCGTCTGTAATTGCGTATTACTAAGCTCCGTTTTTTCAGTATATATAGGCAATAGGTCTTTGCATTTTCAGAAATGGAGCAAAAGGAGATAATTGAAGCAGAATCGAGCAAGCTGGCATTTCTATGGAAAGCTTGTGTTCAATGTCACTTACCAGATGATTTCTCTCATTACCTAATGGGACACTGTCTGGATGTGTCTCGGAATTCAACAGAACAGCTCCCTGCCAATGTTTTGAGTCACTTGTCTGTCTGCCGATTCTGTGGACAACCATGGATAAAAGGGAAATTCAAGTGCAAAGTGGTGCCATCACTGAAGTCTTCTACAAAAGTGATAGGGAGAAAAATTTCTGCCCGCAAGGGCTCCTTATGGTTGCGGACTAGTCAACGCTCCCACTGCACAAATACCCAAATCTGGAAGTGCCGAACTTGCAAGCGTAAAACCACCCTGGGATTGCTCAAACCAGAGAAAACTAAGGTGGACTTCCAGATTGATGTTATCCCTGATTCCTCCCTTTCAGCCAAAATGAAGCAATTACATGGAAAGAAGTTTAGTCAGCAAGATCTGATGCTCATGAAGAAGAAAAAGTTAATTTCTTCCCCAAATGGAATTGGTTCAAGGAACTATTCGAGTCCAAAGGGGAGCCAGTTAGCTCCTTTGTCGGGTAACTCTGGGAAGAAGAGGAGAAAAGGCAAGAGATTTGACCGGCTTCATCAACTCATCATGGAGAAGCAAAATGCTTCTTTGTCTGGACCTTATAACCTCCACACACTCTTATCTACATTGAGCTGACCTCTCCTTACCTTCTTGAGTATAAAGTTTGATGCTCACCTTGTTCCTATTACCACTTAGAAGATGATGGTTATTGGATGTTGTAAGGAAATGTATGACTTAGTATTGCCATTTTCCAAATGGTTTAGGAAGTGAGGAACAATTACTTGATGTGTTGACTTGAACTAGATGCTATACAGTGACCAGAAATCCAGATGAATCTGGAAAAGTGAAATGAATCATAGACTTGAGAGTGATCAAAAATGAATTTTTTAAAATAATTCAGCATACTTTTGGTACCTGCATATGTTCAATAGTAGATAGAAGACTGGAGGTAAAGTACTTTTTCAACTGCCCCAGTCTTGCCTTATTTGATGCCCTTACCTCTGCCTTGAAAGCAAATATATAGACAATGTTAGTGGTCTATGTAAGTTTAAAAGATGTTCAGAATACTTTATGTTGATGAGTCATTAATACCATATTCTGATGAGCCCATCCAGTTTTGGTCTGGGTTAAGAAGACCTTTCTTTCAAAGTCTATTTTGATATGCATGGTATATTAAAGGAGAGGAAAATATAGTAATTCATTGCAGATAAGAAATCCAGTTGGTAATCAAAGAGCATGGCTGCATTTCTGCAATTTTTCTGGGGGATAAGACTGATTGATTGAACAAATGCCATCTAATTGGGCAGACCTGCATTAAAAAGTGTCGGGTAAAATCAATGCATGGTAATTGAATAGTTCCTGGACTTTTTCCTTTATCATTATTTGCTCTTGGAGTTGGAAAATTTTATGATTGAGATAGCTTGCTCTGGGGATGATTTGTGTAATTTTTTGCATGCATATCTCATAACTTATAATTTCCTCTTTTTTTTAAATTTATTTTAGGTCATGTTTGTACAATGATGGAGGCTCAGGTCAGAGCCAAGTGAGGTGGTGGAGTTTTTGGTTAAAAAGTGTGAAAAGGGCAAGTTGTGACCATAGGAGACATTAATAGGGAAGAATTCATGCTTTGCAGTGCAGTTTGTTTGGGAAAGTGTTTTTTTGGGGGGGATGGGAGGGACACTGTCAAAGACCCACCTACTTGGGAGACCCTTGGCAGTTTCTATGCTTCAAGTTTTCCAGTTGGCCCATATTTGATCCTGCCTGATTGTTGATTGGTGCCAAAGAACATTTTTGAATTTGTCAATATCTCAACTGAGCATGTCCATAACATCTTCCTTGTAGTGCTAGTAATGATAATTATTAAGTTTACAATAACTTTGAAAATTTGGGGCAAGGAAGTTGTTGAGGGTTTCCCAAATTGGCAGTCCACAGGAAGGGAGTCTCTCTCTGAGAAATAACTTGTTTAAATGTTGTACCACAAAGCAAAACATCTTCCATGTGGATTTTTTTAAGTTTTTCAAAATTTTAAAGGCCTTTTCACCCTTCACCAAAAATTCTAAGAGTGCCATTAGTATGTAAAAGTGACCTTGAAGAGGAAGGGTGTGAAAATTTCAAATAATGAGATTTGCTCTAAATTAAAAAAATTTCACCTATTATCCCCACAGCCATAAAGTCCAAAAACTTTTCAATTGCCCCTTTTATGGGGTGTCCCTATGAACAACTAAATTTAAAGCAGTTGCAATTTGGTTAAGGTGGGGTACAGTCCACATCAACCTGTCAATACTAGAATCTGGTTAACTTTTGGACTGCTGCTATTGGTCAAGTATTAGGAAATGGAAGTAATATTGAGAGCAAGAATGACAATAGCATGAAATGAGTTCCCATGTGGGGATTGAGCATTCTGAGTTTTTGGAACTGATATAGTAAGTTGGTGTGCATAATTCAATTGGTGCAGAATTATGTAATACTTGCATGAAATACACAAGTCTCCCATTCAATGATAATCATATCTTGTTCCAAAGAACAAAGATGGGTCTTGTCTGTTATGACTTGAATTGTATAGGATTTATGAGCATGCATTTCATTTTGCAGCTATAAGCCTGTATTAGTACCAATACATCGTAATTTTAGTCAATAGTCTTTGTGTCAAAATCACTGGAAGCTTACATGTAAAATATTTCTGTGGGACTACCATCTAATTTTCTAATTTGAAATTGCAGAAATTGCACAAAGCTAAGGCCTTGCTTATGCTCATTTTCCTCTAACTTGGTTATTTTCAAAGTAGTTATTTGAATCACCTGCTTTTTTTATTGCCTCTTCCCCCCAGTCATGGGTTTGATCATTCTCCTCATTCAGGTGTGATTCCATTAGTAGATTCTTGTTCATAATGGTGGCCTTGCCAAGGAAAGCTATACCCTCCTCTGAGAATGTCAGATGCCAGAAATGTTTGGAAATGGGGCACTGGACCTATGAATGCAAAAATAAGCGTAAGTATGTGCACCGCTCTTCACGCACTGCCCAGCTCAGGAAACGATTGAAAGTTGAAGAAGAAGACCAGAAGGTGGAGAAGCTACTTGAGTTGAAAAAGGCAAAAGAGAAAAGTCTGAAGGAGAAAGAACCTTCCAGCAGCAGTAGTAGTGATAGCAGCAGCAGTGATGAAGAGTCTTCCAGCAGTGACAGCAGTAGCAGTACAAGCAGTAGCAGCAGCAGCAGTGACACTAGCAGTTCTTCCAGTGATTCTAGCTCAGAGGATAGTTCATCCTCAAGTTCTGACAGCAGCACTGACAGCAGTGACAGTGAAGATGCCTCAAATAGCTCATCAGCTGAATCAAGTCCTCAAGTTCCCAAACCTTCTAAAAATTCAAAATTGAAGGGAGCAGTAGCTGGGAAGAAAGGAAAAAAGAAGAAAAAGTGATTTTTGTTTTGATATTGCTCTTTTGGCATGGTTGCATTTTCTGGGTATTTGTTCTAAATGATCTTTCTTCAAGATGATGCTGAATCTGAATGACATAATTCTTTAAAAATATGGTACACTGATGCTGATCTCTTCATTGTTTCCCAATTCTGTCATCACCCATAAGCCTGTTTGGTCATATTGTCATATCTTACATTTTGATGCAATTTTTGTCTGACAGATAAATAAAGGCTCCTTCATGAGTTCTCAATTTCTCAGACACTTATGTAATTGTTACAGCTTGTTTTTGAGTTTGGCATGTTGACCTGATAAAAAATTGACAACAGAAAAAGAACCATGTCACTATAGGGCTGTAGGCTTTCTTTTCCTTCTGGAGTACAATTGTGTAGAACTGCTTTGGGAGCATCATATAGAATATGGAACAAGTAGCAGCTGTGTTACCTAGCACAAGAAGTGCCTCTTGGATCCATGGGGTACAGCCATAATTATTTTTCCCAATTCATAAACTAAATTTTTCAGTCCTGTCTTTGTTATTGCTCAATGATTGTTCTGCCAAAATTATGCTAAAAAACCTGGCCTAGGAAGCATCTAGGCTGAGATCTCTCTGAAAAGGTCAGCTCAAATTTTCCATGTTTTGTGTAACTAGCAAAAATCTCTATCAGCAATGGGACTTTTTTGAAGTTTCAGTTGAGTGAATTTCATTTTAAATACTAATGAGCATGACCTCTCTGTCATTGAAGAGAGGTGAAACAGACTTCATTGAGAAGGAAAAGAGCCTAAATGATTTTTACGATATCTGACTTCACTTGCAGACATTGAAATGTTAGGTGAAAATGTTAAAATCCGCTGGTTCAAGAAACCAAGCATCATCCTTTAGCTATGGGACCCTGCAGAAACCAGCAAATGAAGTCAAACAGCCTATCTAATGGTTTCCCAAAATTACGATAAAAATTTTTGCATTTTTTTCTAGCCTCATCTTTCCAAGGATTTGCATTCTGACGTATTATGTATTTTTTTTTTAAGCATTGCCTAACATGTTTAGTTTACCTGTGGACTATCTATCTAAAACCCCTCTAATTTGCAATTGTCAATCATAAAGTAAATGTGCTGCCTTACTAAAAGTTCGCAGTAATGCAATAGGATGGGTGGCAGGCTCCACCTTGGTTCTTACTAAGTGAGACACTTTGATTTTTATTCAGGGCCGGCCCTAGCTATTTCGGCACCCAGCGCAAAGAGGCTCCGAACGCCCCTCCCAGAAGGGAGAAGGGTCAATCTCTAACGTTCAGAATAGCCCCGAAACGGAAGGCATTTCCTCTTTCTAGAGTAAAACTGAGGGTGACTTCTATTATTGCTTCATATATTCACTCACGATTTGGCGTCCCTAATGAATATGCACCCTGTGCGGGGGCACATGTCTAAGGCCGCCTCTGTTTTTATTAACTCTTTGCTGACCTACACCTGTTTATATTTGTCAAGTGCATTATGTGAGTTCCCGATCAATCCGTGTCTTGCTCCTAGATATGATTTCCTGATTCAGGTAAAGTTACTGTCAGATGTGTGGTTTTGCACATGCTGCTACAATACTAACATCCAACTGATTTACGAGCCACATCCAAACGTTGGCCTTCTGGGCTTTGAGATATTGTTTCCAAGATAGGTATGGAATATAGCACATGAAACGCAGTAACGAGGGTTCAAAATCAGCCAGCAACCATGGTCCGTTACCTGGCTTATTTTGGGTACATTGGAACCTATCTCAGGTGAGATCCCCGAGTTATTCAGGTATAGCCGACTTTATCACTCATCGACACTGCTTACTTTTTTTTTCATTCTCTTCATAGAGGCATTCCCAAAGTTAAGCCAGGCATGTCTGCTCCAGACTATAATTCGGTTCAAGGACTAATGGAACAGGGGCTGTTGCGACTTCAACCTGTAAATGAACCCCATTTCTACGCTTCTAGCAGGTATGAATTCCTGGCATCAGCTAGCTGTAGTCTTCGTCTATAAGATTGCGTGCAAAAGACTGTTGCTTTGATTGCAATTCATACTTGGCACCGTGGATGTATTCACTTGTGAGGCAAAATGGAGGCGTCAATCCACATATTTCATTATTACTAAAAGTACTAGTAGGACTAGTGGCCCTCAAGACATAAGCAATTAATCTTGAATTGGACCTCTTCAAGTTTATTTCCTTCAAATGGTTGTATGCAGGTGGTACAAAATGTAATGCATGGGGAGAATATCTTAAAACCAACCCAGACGTGAGTGGTACTTTGTTTCCTTCCATTTTATATTAAATATTGCCCAGATGGGTCCTGCATCATCATTATCACCAAAAGTAACATAATTTCCATTTTCGTAAAAATTCTGTATTGGTTGGATTCTTGTAGCGAGTGCTGGCATGTTGATTTTCCACATTCTGCAGTTACGTACAGACCTTTTATGCCGTTCGTGCACCATGTGATGTGCAAATTATGCGCTGATAATGTCATCTGTTGACACTTTTTTATTCATGGATTCGAGAAGCCCATGCTGCCAGTAGTATACAGGCCAAGTTTCACTTTCTTCCATCCATTGGTTTCTGTTTTACATGTCCATTCATAAGTAAACTTTTGAAATGGGTCACCCTACATCTCCTCACGTACGCATTCCCCCACCCCCAGGAGAGAGGGGGATGGAGGAGCATAAAGGTACTACCACGAGCAGGGTTTGGGGGGAGGGGGGAGTTCAGACCCCCTGAACCCCCCTCAAATTGTATTTATGCATATGCATTTGATCGATGAATTAGGATATGAAGCTACTATTACAGTTAATCTGATCGGCAACCTTCGATGTCAAATAATGAATATTGAAAGCTGTCAATCGAAAGTTTACTAAGTCAAATAAAGTTGCATGAGAGTAAAGTGCGACATGGAAATTCGAGTTCGACTTTCCTCTGCGCGGAATTCAAAAGCGACACGAGGAAGGTGAAATGAGACTGGCCTGCTGGATGTTAGACTCGTAAGATACGTATATCTTAAGGAGGGTGAAATGTGGCTGCCCATATCATGAAAGCAATGGCTTGGCCTTTTACATTATGATGCTACTCAATTCCAGACAGATAGGAGTGTATGATGGCGCTTTCAGGAACGATTGGTTACTTTATTTTTAGGGGTTATGACGATAAGGGCATGATGTTCCTATTCTTGAAGAATGAACAAACAGTACTCGTGAAGGGCCATCCCCAACTCAGTTGCTTGACCGCGATCGAAAATCCGCTCTTTCCTCTCTGCCAGGAGATGGTTCAAGCAAATCTCGATGAATGAAAAACGAGTTCATTCATTCTTTTGCGTTTCCTTCCTGTTTTTCTGTAAATATGCAACTGCCCATTTAAATCCCTATAAAATTCATACAAATAAGGGTAGGATAGCCAAAGTTTGCGGAGACACCAATTATACAAAACTTAACTGACTTAACTTCGTCATCCACCCCGGAAGTGGAGTTAGGGAGTTACTGAAAGCGTGTTAACGCATTCTAAGTCTTGAACCTGCTAAGACATTTCAAATATATCAATTCCAGAACTGACCAAGGAGTCCACGCATTATGCAGTACGGGACACTTCGATTTGGAAAAGGCAAATCCCGAGCATGAAGTCCACCCCGATATCATCACCTTCTCCCTGAACAAGTACTTTGACAGCGTCGTTAGACAAATCAGGTATAATAGTGTCAATTCCATTTCATCTGGTGTTTACCAAGTCATTTTTGGTGTTTCAATTCAAGGTATTGATTTTTCTGAAGAAAGGAAAGAAATGCTGACCAAGAAAAGTAACATTTTGCAGGATTCAAAAAATCCAGAAAGTGTGCCCACGTTTTCATGCAAGACACTGTGCAAAGTCTCGCACTTACGTTTACCGCCTGGCCGTAATGAAAGAGGAATTCCTGACAAGATCAGAAGAGTTTGGGCACAGGAATTCAGTGCCAATCCCAATGACAGAACACAATCGCTCCTATTGCATCCCGTGAGTCCAGCTGATTTTTCTTTCGAGTCAATCACTACTTCGCGATGTGCTTTTGAATGCAAGTTGAATACATGAAGTGCTTCTGAATACAGTTCTTCTCCATTCGCATGGAAACGCTGCATTTCATTCATTGACTGCTTCTTTTCTGACTAAAGAGGGCCATTAGATGTGGAACGGATGCGAGCCTGCCTACATCTCTTTCATGGAGAAAAGGACTATGCGACATTCATGAAGAAACAATCTAGGAAAGAGATTCAGATTTATGGGAAGAAGGGCACAGTGAGGATGATCCATGAAGTGAGCCTTTCACCCGGGCAGCCATTTCTCGTCACTCCAATGGACCCGTTCTATGACACTTGCGATTACTGGAACGTCAAGGTTAAGGCAACGGGTTTCCTCTACAAGCAGGTAATTGATATGCCCTCCTATGAGAAATCCAAGCAGGACTCTTAGAGACCTTGAAATCCTAGAGGGAAGCAATCAGGAAGCGGTTTAGTATCTTTGTCATGAGAGCCTAAAATTTGTTTCGACTCCACAAGCCCAAGAAGGCAAGGCTCTAAATAACTAAGATCTGCACAAACTTTGTTCACGATGTCAATGCTTCTTTGGCGCCACTGCCATGCCACAAATATTCGAATCAAGAGGCCCCCAACCACCACTTCATTATTTTTCCTTTCTCAAGTAGAATCTGTATCCTTATAGCCCTTCACTTTGAAGTTTCCAGGAGTTCTAGTTTAACACAAGGTTTAACAAATTGTTTTCTCCACCAGAAGTGTTCCTGCAAGCTTCCAGTAGCCTGGGTTTCCTAACAGAATAATAGCATGGACATAAAAGACTTCACCGTTTTCTATGGAACAATAGCATACTGATTAGTCATAGACTTTGGAAAGCAAGCCAGCAATGGAAATACAGGAAGTCTTTGAATTTATGATTCTGTCTTGTGCTGTGATTCACTATTCACTCTCCTTCATTGTGGATCTGCCAGATGGCCGTTATTCTGTTAACTATTATTTCATTTATTTTGCCCATTGGTCATGCCCCATCATATAGCTTTCCAACTCTTCAGTGGTGTGCCCAGGGGGAGGGTGGGGGTTGTGGGGATCATATTCCACTTAGGATACATTTTACAGGTTTGATTCTCAAACATTTTTTCATTTGGCAGGGTAGCTTGCCAATTTTTCGTATGTCAAGTCCCCCCCCCCCCCCTTTGGGATTTTCTGGGCACGCTACTGTTTACTAATACAGTGAATTGTTATTCTGTTGCTCTGCACCAGTGTTCAGTGACGTAACTGGGCTGAAAGTAAACCTACTCTGTAGTGAAATTGAGTTCCAAGTCGTTCTTAATAACTGCCATAGACAATTTTTTATCCACACTTCCAGATCAGAAATGGAAACTCCTTGCTTAGGCAGAGCACTTCGGAATCCTTTCATGTTCGCTCAAAATTAAATGTGATAATTATCGTTATGCTTTGAATTAGGAATTTTATATTTTGCATTTATTCATCTGTCACCTTCCCTGTCTCTTTCCATGCTCCTGGATGGTAAATAAATTTATGGGGGAGTACTCAACCCTTTAAATATTTTTCGGTGCATTTACAAATTAATAATTTTCTCCCAATTGGAATGAACATGCCAGTGTCGTGTTATGCTCACCTTTTCCCCCTCAGAGTTAATGTGAGCCTTGTCCTGTTTGTCAGATCCCCTATGGCTTCAATCGGATAATATTTAGAATACATTTTAAAAAAAATTTGGTCCATCTAGTCTATTGCAGTTTGCCACAAAATTGGGCGGTAGGAGGAAAGTTTAATAATTATTGATGGAGAATATGCTGCAATTTTGCATTCTTTCATCATGACCAATTCACTGACTTCATGTGGTTCAGCTATCCCTTGCTCCAAAGAACACAGGCTTTAGGAACTTCAGAAAAATGGCAGGCATGTAGAACAAGTTTACTTCAGCAAGACAGGAGGTGTATGCACTTGTAATGACAGATCATTGAATGATTCCTATGGTCATGAGGCATTTCTGGGAAAATCCCTATAAATATTTTTGTATCCGATGTGAAAGGACAAAGGTGCAGTTTATACTGTAGATGGCACCCTCTGTGTCCCTTTGATTTATCATAAACATAAAATCAGACTGTTTAAGTAACCTGCTGCATGAAAAAGATAAATGCCCATTATTTGAAGCCTACGTTTTCTGAATGTTTGCAGGTGCGCCGCATGGTTGGAACCCTTGTGGCAGTAGGGAAGGGAAAAATAGGAGAAGAGGATGTAAAGGCTTTGATTGACGTGGCATCCTCTGACGCCTGGCCTTCCAGCATTATTACTGCCCCACCTGGTGGCCTTTACCTCGTGAATGTCGAGTACGATCCGGCGAGCTTTGAAACCGGTTGGAGTCCCAAGTATGGTCCAATGGATGCAAATATGGAAGAGGAAAGTGATGAGCAAGACCTGGAAGATGAAGAGTCGTCTAAAAGATGATGTCTTGCATCCATGATTGACCTACTTTCCACCAAAAAATTCTCATTGCTAATCGTGTTCGTTTTTTTTTTCCTGGCATGGTGACCTGGTTATGTAGTTGAATGTTAAAAGGACTGAAATACAGACCTCTAATGATCTCAATAACAGCTTCTGAATGCCAAGTCACTATCTTGATCAAGTTCAGGAACAAGAGATGAACTGTCTCTAGATACGGTGAAATTTTACAGAGGGTAAAGGAGAGATGAAGAGTGTATAATCTTGAGTTATTTATTTTGCAACCCCCCTGGAGGAATGTCATATAACCTACAATCGAAATCACTTCTAGAAGATAGGGGAATTATCTCTGCTCCCATTGTGTACACTCTAAATTAACTGCCTAAAATAATGATTTTCAAAAAGTTGCTGAATAAGTCAAGTACTAGCTACAGAATGTCATTGTTTAGTGGACATGATTATTGGACTGTGAAATCGATCATTTTCTCCTTGGAACTCCTATACCTTGCAAAGAAAAATTCACCAAGGAAAGAAAGACAAGAGAGAGTGCATCCAATGAAAAGAACATAGAAAGCGCCTTGAAGGTCTGCGATTCTTATCGGTCGTTCCGAATTCCCTCCACCTGATGCGGATGGAATTTTAGTGTCGTTGAAGCCGGCCCGAAAGACGAGGTCTGATTTCCAGTGCTCCACAAATCCCCCTCCTCGAAGTCGGATCAATCTATAAGGGAGACATTTTTGCATTGTTCTTCCTCTCAACTCAGAGGCTGGTTCTAATTCATTGCGACACCTTAAAGTAAGAATACCTTAGGATTCCATCCCAAACATATCCTTAGTAGAAGCATTGCATTTCAAGGCTGTAGTATAATAAACCTTAGTAGAGCCATGGCTTATTTTAAAATTTAATATGCAGTTTTCACTGGTATGTGTAGTTCTGAAATATTTTTTGCAGTTCAAAACCGGGATAGTATTAAATTTTGTAAATAAAAAATTGACTTAAAAATGGTGCTAAATTAATTTTTCTTCCCAAATTTTAGCGGGGGGGGGGGGGGGGGGCGGCCTTCAGC
>CAJPEV010000564.1:0-13828 GCA_905338385.1 Darwinula stevensoni | reverse complement strand
GGGGGGGGGGGGGGGGGGGGGGGGGGCGCAGCATTCAGCGCCCATTCAACCATTTCTACACAAGGACTATAATCATTGGTGCCGTTCTAATTTTTTCTTAAAATATGCCCAGAGTAATGCAATCTTGATGTCTCCTCGAAAAGTTGGATTTTGAATTTTGGTTTAGACTTCGTCTATTTTAATACATTTCCTCAACCCAATGCTGGTAATCTTCCTCAATATGCGTAAGTGTACACATCGTGATATTGATAAATTGCAAAACCAAATCTTCACCTCAATAAGAGAACGAAGGTGATTTCAATCAAGCATTGAGAAAATTATATTCAATACCTCTTCTAAATGCAATGAAAATTACTCCTACTTCACGATTAACGAAGACAGGAGCAGTCAACTCTATCATTGTGAGAAGGACCAAAGGGCTTATGATTCCCTGCCTTTCGAGGACATTGGTTGAGAGTGAACTCACACAGCGTCGAGTACGTCTTTGAGGGGTCCTCCCTTGGGCGTGGCGATCCCATAATGCTGGGGATAGAAAGTATCCTTGGCGATGTGAAAGAGTGAACGGCCCAAGATTGTGGCTCTCAGCTGGCTATTCGTCTGCCCGGACACGAAAGCAAACTTCTTCCCTTTCTTCCCCCTCTTCAGCACTTCTGATACTCCCTCCTGGGTTTGGACCAAGTTCTCTTCCGCACTTTTCGAGATTCTGCTCCACAGATGCTGATAGATTCCTTCCTCTGCATTCTATGTGAAATGAAATATGCTGCGGATCGAGTCAAAGTATCAGCAGGATCCATGGATGAAGAGAATAGCACACGGACGCTAACTCGATAGCCAACTTAAGCTTCCACTGACAGCACCATGCCCTTTCTGGCCTATCCTTGCCAATATCACTTACGATTATATCGACGGTAAATTTATAATTTTCTCGTGAAAAAATCAAAGATATGTAAAATGTGGATCCCATACATGGAGGAGAGGCCTTCATCTGCATTGTTGCTTGACTCGACGAAATATGTTGCATTTTTTAAGGGAAAGAAAGCACAAAATGAGACCGGAATGTTGCTGTGCTGATGCTAGTCAATCTTTGCCCAAGTGTACACTATATTTAATGTCTAAAGTCTCGTTTCCATTTGAACAGGAAATCTTACCTCCATGGCTTCCTTGAACATTTTCTTCCATTGTTATGAGTTGCAGACAGAAGATCTGGTCCTCCCTATTGTTAAATAGGAGACACCAGTCTTTCAGTCTGTAATATTATTCAGCATATAGGCCTATATCAATTTTCAAGGACACCGCGGAAGCAAGATTTCCAGTCTGTGCCGGGAAATTTCTGGCTGTATTTTTTTTTTCACAGCATTTAGAATATGCAATCAAGTGGACACAGTGATCAGATGACCTTATCCCTTTGCTCTTAAAAAAAAAGGGAAGAACGATACTTTCAAACCAGAAATTATAACGTTTACATCTGAAAATAAATTAAATGGAAGAAATAATGCGACAGACACTTTCGTATCATCTCGTAAGCCTACGAAGCGTAATAACTCCGTCACATGTTATAACATGGATCTGCATATCAAAACACCTGGTCCATACGGAAGCGCGTCATCAGAGAGAATGTCACGTTGAGGTACTACCTTAAATAGAGCTTCGGTGGCACTGCCACGAGGACACCCCCAAGTGAGGTCCCCGCAAGACACGGCTGCGTCCAGTTCGTTGAGGTTATTCAACGGAGGATCCTCTTTCGGCACGCTCAACTGAGATATCAACGTCCCTCCGTAGCATGCTGTCAACAGGCATACCCTTCTTCATCCATCCATCGGTCGTGCGATATTGACTCGAAATGGGAAAGGTCTTACAGGTGAGGATGAGGGAGAAGATGATCCAGGAGGAGAGAAAAACCCTGATGGAGTTTTCGGTGGGAAAAAACGGGGAACTTTCCCCCGTCAGGACCTGGATGACAAAGATGAACCATTTCGTCGGGGAGTAACGAAGAGACCTTTCGGAACCCGACTTGATTTCCGTCTTGCGCAGGAGCCTTGCCAGGAACACGAGGACCACCGTGGTCAGGATGATCGACCCGAGCACTAGAAACCACATCTGTAACAGAAGTTTCCTCCTAATGATCTTAATTCCACTGGCCTGTCTTTTTGCAATGGAGACATTTCCCTGCAGAATATGCAAAAATAACTTTCCACCATGGGAGCATTCAGTTCTGACTCGGCTGTTGACACAATGAACGGAATGTGTTGTGCAGTGGAGCAAAACTTTCATGTTTCAAGGCTTCTGACATGCGGATCAACGGGTGCTCCCGAGTCTTGCCATTCTCACTTTCATTCATTCCTATTCGAAACCGCTTATCCCGACTTAATTGGGTTTTGGCTTGAGCACACCTCGGAGCATTATCGGTTTCTCCCAATCCTGGGTAGCGGATTCGAGCTACCCAAGTGGAATACCGAGCCTCGAGTGGCAAAGCTTCGCGACGTAGTCTTCCTCGCTCGACGCTTACTGACTGGTCTTCTGCCGGTCATTCAAAATTGAGAACTCTTTTTAGGATTCTCTCGGGAGTCCTGCGGGAGACGTGTCAGGACCGAAGGGCTTGAGATCTCTGGATCCCGAGATGTAGCTTCACGACCTGGTAGTTCTCTCAAACTGCGGCACTCCGCACCCTCTCAGGACTTGGAACGCCGGCCATCCCCGCAAGAACCTCATCCACGCAGCTTGTGTCAGCAACCCGATTCTTTAGGTCAGTGTTTCCCAAACGGTGTGCCGCCAGTTAGGCTAAGGTGTGCCGTGAGATTTGAGAGTTGACAAAAAAAAACTAAAAACCTAAAACTAAAATAATTTAAAAGCAAGAGAGAGAGCCATCTGTCAGTGGAAAACGATTTGAGAGTTGCACTATCACGCCTCGTATCAAACTGCTGGGTTCAGCGAAGCAAGCACAAGTTTACCATCGGAAGTGAGTAAATGGCTGGGCGTGCCGTGGAAAGTTCAGTGTCCTTATGTGTGCCGCAAATAAAAAAAAGATTGGGAACCACTGCTTTAGATCATTACCGTAGGTAATGATCAAACCAAAAGGTACCAAAAGCAATGATACCGTAGGTTCGTGACCGTAGGTAAGGGTGGACAGAAAAACGCTCTCCAAAGCTGAGGGCTTCGCCTCCTCGGAAATGTCAGGTTTGGCAATCACAGTCCTCCAGAGTTCCCGCAAAACTGTGGAAGACCTGGAGATTCAGCTGTCGATCTCGTTTCTGTATCGCCCATCACTCGAGAACCAGACTCTGAGATACTTCGACTTCTCCATCTGTTCCAATGGAGCCCCACCAATACGTAAGTCACACTGCAAGGACTTCTCGAGATCAGAGGATCATTCTCATTTTTGAGGCGAGATTTATTGCTCTAGCCAACACACTGAGGTCTATGCATGCTGCAACAGTCTCCAACTTTTCGAGTCTTTGATTATCTGACATTCCCATAGGAACTATGGGGCCAGATATTGCGGTCGGTTTGCCATTTTTTTTTCTTTTTCATTCCGTCTGTCCGCAGTAACCATAGCAACCGGACAACACAACCCAATGCGCACGCGCAGCTTTCCGCCTGGGTCGGGTGCCCGTCTTTCACGAAAACATTCACTTCCCTTCCAGCCCTGGCGGTTGACGGTTCCATAATAGGCAATGGAGGAGAGCAGCTGTTCCCGGCCGCGTAGAGAGGGTTGCTTGGCGTACGCGTGAAATGCGCATCTGGCATCCTACACATATTCTCCTCCCATCTCCACGCGATGCGGACGCGCGAACCATCGAGAACATGTCTAGATGTCCAGGCCTTTTCATATCGGCCTATGCTGAGCCAATGACAGTTAATATTATTTCAATGTTAGATGGTTAGGATGCGGCGAAGACGATAATTCCAACGATATTGGGACCATTGAAATCTGTATCTGGCCTTGTACTCTCTAGTAATTAATGTTTCTCATTTGTTGATGTAGGACTTGTCAGGCTGAACATGCAGCGCATGGACATGTTTTAGTGCTGAGTCTCGACCTGAATCTTGCACAGTCGCCAGCTAGAACTATCTAACCCCAAACGTGAATCAAAATTTGATGACTTCATTCAAAGACCAGCATTTTCCTACCGAGACCAACAAAGGTGAACGTGAAATGTCTTTCCGGCCTCAAACAGAATTGCTCTCCTGCCCAGGAGTAGTGAGGAATTTTTGTTCTTGTCAAGAAATAACAGTACTGGGAGATGCAATCCCTTTCAAATTCCTGTTGAATCACGCAGAAAACGTTTTAGCTTTAATCTCCCGCAACGATCAACGTTGTTGGAACTTCTCTTGATGTTTCTTTGTTAGATCCCATCCTATTGCATTTGCGAAATCATGCGACAGTTCAACTAAACATCATCCAGTGTCTACCCTGCGATACCTACTAAGTCCAGCCACTGGAAAAAAATTTTCTTGGTGAATCCACTGAGTCTAACCGCTTTCCGTGGTCTTCGGGTTTAGCTTTTTTAAATTTACATTTCCGTCACTTTCGCTGTCATTTACGGCAGCATCGGTCTGATCCTTTTCTTCCCTTAACAGCGATATCATCAGGGACTATCCCACCTTGCCTCTTATTGCTTCTACGAGTTTCGAACATTCATTTGACGAATACCTGAAATGTCTACTCGGAAGAGGACGGGACAGGATTTGTTCAAAGCTCAGAGCCGAGACGGTGCGTTTCACTCGCACGAAAGAAAGGAAACAGAGATATGTTCTCGGAAGAAGATACCCCGATCGAGAGAGGACTCAAGACGATGAAGGCCCTGGAGGACTCGCCCGGAGCCAAAGTGACGAAGGTCAACGCCTCTTGCATGTAGGGGTAGGTGAAGTCCACGACCGTGGACCTGTTGGCGGTGATGGTGATCTCGGTGAGGGCCAAGTCAGCTCTTCCGCTTTCCACTGCTCCGATCATCCCCGTGAAGGAGCCATTCTCCATCATCGCTCCCCACTCTCCATCCTCCGGTGCGAAGATTTCGTACCTATCGCACGAAAAAAAAATATTACCTACCATCACTCAGAGAGTGACTACCCCATGCCTCAATGACAACTTGGAGACCAATGGAAACCATTAAACGACAGACTGGAAGACGCGATGGTACCTTTATAAGCGTATGAGAAAGGTTACCCTGGGGATAAAACTTATGAGTAACCGCTGCAAATGCGAATCGTTGCTTCACGGAATCCCATCTGTAGGCGTCCAAAACCCCATGGCACAAAAATGAGTAAGAATCGTGTGGGATCACGCTACTAAAACAAGAAGAGGTGACTCAGAATTCCCCTTAGATCGGAAGGTCTTGAAATGATTCCATAAGAAAAAAGCTTGAGTTGTTGTTTCTGTTTCTTTCAACACGACGGTATGCCGATTCCATACGCCGATGCATATTATATCAAATTACTAAACCTTGACTCATTGAGGGAAAATCAAGAGGAACATCGAATGCAACCTTGTTTGATTGAGCTCTACATTAACTAAACTTAATAAGGTGGATGAAACACCCCATTCAAGCACATTACCTCTTTGAAAAGAAACGAAAACCAAATTCAAATTTGTTGAATTACTTCTTGACTCATAAAGACGATGCATCACTCCCAACGTAAGCCTCCTCGTTCTAACCACTTTCTAACTACAAAGCAGACCTTTATTTTTAGGACTACGACGCCTGAAACATCTGAGGTCCATTCGACAGCCCTGGAGCGTCGTGACACACGCCCTCTCGCACTGAAAGCTAGAGGATGTATCATAACGATAATCTCCTTTCCAGCTTTTGTTCGCTTCCCCCTGCCTAAACTATGACTTTGGCAGAAGTTGAACCGGTCTCGTATCTTTTTCCCTGTCATTGTATATCATTTCTCGCTCGTTTCGCCCGCGGCGAATGTCGAGTGAGGTGCTTCCTCAACGACTTATACAGTATTCCTGACGTGCTTATACTATGGTACTTGGAACATGCAGTTATACGTTATGCCGTGTTTCGTTGCGATTAGCTCATTCGAAAATGCAAATGAACGAATGAACAGACGTGAAATTGAAATGCCCGGCGAGGATCTTGAGTAGGCTGGCATCGATGCCCTCGACAGGGATGACCTCCCCGCCTTTCCCGCGTCCGAACACGAAGAAGGGATAATAGTCGTAGGCCGCGACTCGGAGTGTTCGGCCTCGCAGATCTCGATAGGGGCGGATGGGGTCGGGAAGGAGGCTTTCCTTCGCGTTCCACGGATTTCCCTCGAAGGCCAGCTTGAACATCGCGGACCCGGATGGGGTCGGCTCGTTGGACCACAGTTGGATCGTCTCTTCCCCGTCTTTCGTCGGGATGAGGACGGCGATGCTGAGGGTCTCTTTCAGGGTTCCCTCCAGCTCCTTCAGCCCGGTCTGGTTCCATCCGGAATGGAAACACACCCACTTCACCGAGAAATCAGTCTGCTTCTTCTCCACCATCTATACAGCGGATGTAAAAATGGAAACAAAAAGAGAAGAAATCACCATTTCAAGCTTCTCAACTTCCCGCCGAGAATTTTTCATGTCTTGCAAGCAAGGTAGATCGAAGATAGAAAAGTGGAGAGGCAGTCTCATGAATCTCATCGGATAAATACAGTACACAAACGATGAGGACTTGCAGCTCTAACTTGCATGGAGCCATCCGACTTCGGCATGCAAAAGAGCAATCAAAAGCATTTGCCAATTCGACAAGTATACATTGCGATGTTTCGATCAGTAGTATCCGGTCTCTCTGCGTATCAAGGAATGGGGATAAAAGCTGGACTTTTAACCTATACAGTATATGTTTGCTCTTACTAGTACTGTTTTTATTATTATTATACAATTTTAATTGCGCAGACTATTGTATCTCCTACAGGCTAAAATAAAAGTAATCCAAGTTCGTTTTGCCATAGCAAGACAATGAGTAATTTTTCAAAATAATTACATCGGAAAATTGAAAACGAGGACTTTAGTTCCTCGTTTTAGTAGTGACAAGACTCCGCCTGCTTCTCCTTCTATAGAAACTAGAAGAAACTGCGGTAGGAGAGTGTAGCAAGCGGTCTGTATTGATACGTATTTTTACATCAATTTTAAAAGAAATTAATGAAAATCATGAGTGAGAAAGACCATCCCAATGGATATTTGTAGCGAATCGGAAAGAAAGGACCAAGCCCGAATACCGATTGAAATAGAAGTCGACACGACGTTCTATATTCTTGCATCGCAACTGTAGGTCGTAAATGAGCCAAGAGAAACACCGGATGGGAGTCCCGTCAAGGTCCCCCGTCAGATTTATTATTTCAGAACCCCAAAAAAGGTAATATGAAATGGCGATTCCCAAGACAAGGAAGATAGATTCTACTGCCAGTTCGCTTTTACGACACGATAATTTCTACAATCGCAGACGAAAGTCACCAGTCTAATGGCATCGCCAGTGCCAAGTTTCACGAGTGCAGGTGACAAGCACCTGCGAGGCGAAGAAGAAACACTTTCGCGCCATTTTATTTCGTGTTTTCTTCGGAGGCTCAGTCCTCGGCGTAAGGAGTTTCCGCTGAGCTACACGATCGATGCGATCCAAAGTCAACGTCCCGATATTTTAACCTGAAAAGACCCTTGAATCCTTTGCGAATGAAGCAACTCCGTATGATATGATGAATAGAGGAAATCTACAAGTGGTTGAGAGAGAAAGGGAGGGAGAGAGCAGTTGAGAAGGGGGGGGGGGGGGGTTGAGAGGAAGAAAATGAGTTGTTTGAGTGAGGTCCAGCGTAAATACCACTCGGCATCCGGTTAGGTTCAAGAAAAAGTTCTCGAGAATATGAAATTAATACTTGGAGTTTCCCTGACCGTAATTTAGCAATGAAATCGACACTAGGTTTTTGTGATTCATAGCGTATTCTTGGTATCGTCAGAGTAGTTTTGAAAACGAACTCATGATTCGAAAACTTGAAAAGAACGAGAAGAACCATATGTCGTGACGTGATATTCTCTTATCATCCTTGCGGCAAGACGTACGAGTCCGGGATACCTGAGTTTTGTTGTAAAAAAAGAAGAAAATAAAGCGGCATCTCCAAAAAAAAAATAATACCGCGTTATTCTGAATAATGCATTACTTATTACCCCTCGTCGACTTCCGTTGCCCCATTCGGTAGAAAACGTAGCAATCGCCTCGAAAGCACGTTGAGGACAGTGAGCGTGAACCTAGTAGCTACGTAGAAGGTAAGGAAGAAATTAAAAGAATAATGCGCAGATGCTGAAACCCTTGTTAGTCAACGGTTCTTTATGAATCCAGGGGCTCCTATGCAAAAAAAAAAAAGAGTCCCTTAACTTAAGGTTCTTTCATCTCGAAGATACAAGTATTCTCGTCCACTCCGTATCGACACATCCCTAAGACATCCCTTCTGGGAATTCCCGGGTTCCATGTATATGGACAAAATATATAATAATGACATCGAGGCGTGGATGGAGTCCCCGTCTATCATGGTCGAAACCCAGTCGATAAGCAGTCGATGTTCGATCCACGGGTCGATACCAATTCCAGGAAATATATCGTCAACACTACAATAGATGTCCCCCCATCATCGGGATTCTCGTATTTGAAGATGATTACGACAGGACCCCCGCACGCATCGATACGGGCTATCGAGATGGAGCAAAGAACGCGCCGTGACGGAGTTTTTCCTCTATCCATCGCATCCATCCATCGCATCCATCCATTGCATCCATCCATCCACTGCGATCGGCCGTGCGCGAACATTCATGGGTCACATTCATGGGAACAGTCGTGGGTCACTGAGAAATTCGTCTCGGAACGGATCCCGAACGAATTCGGCTCGACTCGATGATCGGATGGACTTCGCGACCGAGTCGGGTCGAGTCGGGTCGTCTCGGGTCGTCGCATCGAGTCCATTCGAAAAATCCATCCAAAACTGAGGGCTGACTTGAGGATTGCGGTGAGGATAATCGAAGGCGATTGGATTCTGGGGAATTTCATCTCCATTGCTGCCGTTGTTATCCTTCCTTCCATTGGTGTTACTTAATTGTAAAATGGTTCTTGCGAAGAACCAATAATAAATGCTGGAAAGGAAGAGTTCTGGCCAATCATCCGGAACTATTTATTTATAAAATAGCTTAACTTATTTATAAAACAAAGGAATTTTCAAAATAATTTAAGTCACTACTCTCCTTCCTAAATACATATATTGTGTTAAGTCATCTACTTAAAGAAAGATGAAGGGATGGGAAGGAATCATAACGATAAGTAAGAAATCAATATCGTGAATGTTCCCATAATTCTTTATTTTGTCTGGACTCGAGCACATCTACGAATCGCTGATCGTCCAGAAAGGGCGAAAGGGCTCCAGAATGAAAATTAAATACTCTACGAAAATCGTCTAATCCTGCATATGATTTGCCGAAACTATAAAATAAAAATGATGAAGGGCAGACTGACTCGTGCGAAGAAGCGAACGGTCCATGCCGCTGGGCAAAGAAAGAGGATCTTGCTCCTCTTCCGGATGGAGAAATCCGACGGGAAATGGGAACAGGAATAAAGGATCCGAGCCGTTTCCTCCGATTCCGCTCCGATCCGGCCGTCGCATCGCGCTCGAGATTCCTCATCGAGCTGCTCCGCTGAAAAGCAGAAGAAAGAACTCGGTTCCATGACGTTCCGTCCCGGTTTAAAATCCCAACTGGAATATTCCAGCTGGACCAAATCTGTAAATTCGGACCATTTCCAACTGCCAAAGAGTTGGAAAATTGTAGGTACCAGTTGTTTCTAAGCTGAAAATTTCCAACTGGAATGCAGCAGGTTTTAATAGCTGTTTCCAGCTGGAAATTTCCCAGTTGGAATTTTATAAAGAGGACCCTACAGCTGGAATGTAGCTAAATTTACAATTGAAAATCAGCTGTACCTGTAGATGGACCTCTGACAAAAATAGAAACAAAAAAAAGATTCTCATTCAGCTAGTGGTATAGCAATTAGGAACAAATTTGGAGATGACTACTTTCCAGCTGTTACCCAGTTGGAATGGGTTCGAATTTCCAGCTGGAGTCCAGCTGGAAATTATAGCCGTTTCCAGCCGGGATTTTAAACCGGGGTGACTCGAACAGCACGGAGAAGGCGAAGACGAGACCACGTGAAAGCCGAGCTGAGACGACTACATCCGGCCGAAGCGACGCGAGGAGTCGGCGAAGGACGCAAGGGGATCCGGGAGTCCCCGCGCTCTCTTCCTCGAGGCTCCCTGAAGGAACGAAATCCCCGTCACCCAAAGGAAAAACACATTTTTCATTCGCTATGGAGGTTTGTTGTTTTAAATACACAATGTGCAATCAAGATATTTAGCACCTTTGGATCGAGAATTCAGCTCAAAACAGTTTCGATTTTTACAGGCATTTAAAGACATTTTTGACTTTGAAACTTTTTATTAATAAACATTCTGATGATTTGGCGTTTTTTTGGCAAACCACCATTTCTCGTAGAGTCGATTGACGCCTGGCTGACCTCTTCGTCACGTACAGTTCTCTGATAATAATTGTGATAGGTGCGTATTATAAATATAGATTTGAGTGACTGAAAGAGGACACAATGAGATGTCAAGATGGGAAGAAGGAGTATGAGTACGTCGTGAGTGCACGAGTCATGAAAGAAATTGGAGGAAAGACGGAATTTTCACTAGAGATATCGTGAAATACCGTTTTGCCAGGCACGTGCTCTCTCCTACGCGTTACAAAAAAATGCAACGATATCCAAGATTGCCAGGTGAGAGTCGGAGGAAAGAGAAGTTTGAAGGCCACAAAATGCAAGGAAGAAAATTAAATCTTTTTATTTTTTAACCTCGGCAGGATTTCACGAGAACCGCCAGTTTGAAAGGAAGCTTAACGGGTGAAATGAGTGGTAACCCCGACGGCTGCACTGCATTCTCCCTCTCGGGGGATTCCGATTCCGTTTCGCATTCAGAATCGCTCTCGAAACGGAGACCGTATTACCGTCTATTGAAAGGTCGTTAGAACGGGCGATTCGAGTGTTTCCTAGAGAAAGTGTGACGGGAGGTGTTCGTCGTGTGACGCCGCGAGGGTGTAACGACAGATTGCCGCTGCAATTAAACATGGACCCGAAACTTGAGCGTCTCGAACTGCTTCGATGAAGCAAGAAACTGGAGTTGGTCTCAAGCTTTCGCGGGATCTCCTGTAATGTTCAATCTTATTTTAAGTTCTGAGACATTCGACTGTTTAATCTGCATGGTACCTGTACAAGTGATCTTGGAATACTCATTAATTAAGCTGAATTTAGGCTAATACCCATTGCTAGAAAAGTATTAATGAACTGATTAATCCCAAGTAAGAAATTCACCTTCGGAGGGGTGCCATTTTATCACCACATAACCAGGAATACCTCTTGCCCACAAACTTCGACACACACACACACATCTAAACAGACTAATTGTCCGAACATCCGAATGGTTTACATGAGGAGCCTCATTTCTTCCCAAAAGAATATTGGTTGCTTTTGAGAAAACCAGCACCGATGAAGAAAGGTTAAACTGACGCAGAAGAGGAATCCCAGTCGAAAGCAAGGATGGATGGAGGACGAGGACAAACAATGGAAGAAAAACGCGGCGGTCCCTCATTCCGGCTGAGTGAAATCCGACATCCCAAACCGCGAACTTGCCCCACCCGCGTCGATGGAACGGTGCTCTTTGGGGAATATGCGCGATGGAGGACCTCGTGGCCTCGTCAATATTTCAGGACTCTGGACCATACAAATACACCTATGCCTACTTCGAGGTGCCATTTATCTTAATAATGCGTTTCGTCTCGTGCTCGACGATTCCATCTATTCTTTGTTTCCGGTATCCATAAAGAAAAGAAGAAAAAAAAAACGCTGAAAATTGTCCACTTTGGAGGCAGAGCTCGTCCAATTAAGTCGCAATTCCTTTTCTTGTCTCGATTGTTCTTTAGTACGACGTCATCGACTGGAAGAGCAACTCCAGTGGCCGACGCCATTGGTCTCCGCCCACAACATGCCTTAAAAAAATGGTTTCCAGATACACTTGAAAACACATGAGAATGCCTCAGAAAACATGACGCATACAAAATACGCGATCATGAGGGTTTTTTCATAGGTTTTTCTATACTCTGCTGGACATTTTTTTCCTTTTACAATGTGGTGAGGTCGAAAACAGGACAATGCGTTTGGACAGATTGCGTTTCCGAATTCTGTACTATGAAACCTTGGCATGCATGAGTGATCCAGTGGTTTCGTGCAAGCGCCTCACTCATGAGGACAACAGGGGAGATCCGTTTCCAGAACTTCGGATTCGGTCTGCTCCAAGCTCAGGCTGTTGAGATTATACTTAGGTCCAATTTAATTTTTAAATAAAATTCCGGTGGTGTTCAAACTCTCCGTTTTTTTCCGGAAGTAGATGGCCCAAATGTACGGCTTACTTGCCGAACGATGCACGAATGAGGCAGCGCCCCAAAACGGGGCATGGGAACTCCTCAACCCGATAAATCATCACCCGATTCAGCAGAAAATGGATTTCCTTGCATATTGGCATGATAAATCATTCCATGATACACACTGAAAGTGTTTCGGGCAAGCGACTCGAGGAACTGGTATTACATTCTTCTGTGCAGTGGCAACTCGTAGGAACTCGACAACGTCAAGATTTTCTCTTAATATAGGGTGAGTGCTGGGAATGTCAGTACTCTAAGCAAATTGTTCTCATCCGCCTTGCCTGGTAGTTTCTGGAATGGAGCTTCCTTGTTCACGTTGGTCTGGGTGAAACCTTTATTATGAACCTCCTTGTACCATATGCATTGTGTGTCCCCGGGCCTTTACTTTCCAAGGGCCAGGGTCAAAGGTGAAATTGGGTCGGATGTTGGCAATCTCGACACACTCACAGGCATAGTCCACACCACCCCAGTCTGCACGCCAAGGTGACTCAACGTTGATAACATATTGACAATGTTGAGAGGATGTTCATGCTCATGATTCAATGCGTTTCCAACATTGACGTAATGTTGAAAATATAGACAATGCAAGGATGATGTTCGGTGAGCATTACATCAACATATATAGGGCGAGACATTCGAACAGAGAAGGTTATTACGAAATATTAGAGACATCTGGTGGCGTGTTATCAACAACACCTCCGTCGGGCAGCGTTCATGGCGGCTCCCTATCGGAATGATGTAGGCTAGGCCTAATGCTAGTGGTAAAATAAAATAACGTCTTCTTCATCTGTCATAAGCCCAAGCCATCCCTAAACAAACTAACATGAATAAACGGGGAGTAGTTAGCAGTGACAGAATTGGTCAATCAACCTGCACGTGAATGCCACGCAGTTCGGCTCGCTGCCGAGTATGGAAAGAGTTGTTGATGAATGTCCTCTAGGTGGATGATCGAAAGTGACATCTATATCGCGACCGGCTCCACGTCATTTCACTGCAAGTCACTTCTATGTTAGACAAATGACTGCCGACATTTCACTGCAAACAATTTATTCGCATGCGTCAATTAACTGTACGTCATTTCACCGTGATACCCTTTTCACTGCATTCACTTTCGCTGCAAAAATTGTCCTAGAAATTATGAATATTGAAATAAAACGGGTTAATAATTGTCACATGAGAGGAAAACCCTCGGGAGAAAATAGGGGGATTGTCAGAATGAGTTCAAAACTGAAGATTCAGCGCGATATCGCGCAAATATGAAAGGACATCCCTTGACTGCCGCTGCTCGACCAAGGTCAGGAGGCGATCATCAGCTGCCTTGTATTTCTTTTTCCGAGGCTAAGGATGGCCAGAGAGTGC
>CAJPEV010000563.1:72398-104872 GCA_905338385.1 Darwinula stevensoni | reverse complement strand
ACTTGGATACACCATGATAACAACATGCATGGAAAATTTTCACATCAGAACTCAAAATGGCTATCCTAGGAGGCCTTGAGTCTTCAACTCCTTACACTTATCAGTTGATTGGTTACTGACCAAATTGGTACCAAATAAGGTTACTGACCAAATAAGTACTAATCAAGATCAGTACACTACATGGACTCACCTCTCCAAGTGAGTATTTTCCTACAGTAAAACATTGGCTTGCGATACAGGCCTTTATGATTAGCACCAATATTCCCAGCTGAAGTTTATACAGGAGACCTTTATGTACCTTTTCATCAAGAGTGTCAGCTCCGTTGTCAGTTTCCCCCATTTGCTTGTCTAGTTCTTGTTCCTCTTGATCATTGTCCTTTTTGTCGTGTATGAAAATTTTTCCTGATTTTCACATTTTTGCTGAGGTTATAGGCATATTGTGATGTGACACAACTTTCTTAACACCCTGTAAGTATGATTTGGTTCTTTTCATTCCCAGATGTCGAAAATTAATGTCGAATATCCTGCATTTGGCATGCTTCTTCATGCTTCTTCCTCATTCAAAAGCCCTTGATCTCCTCTGCCAGAAATATTTTTAATGTTGAAAAAAATGTTGACATGTGGTCAATTTGAGTTGAGAGTGCACTATCACCATCTATGTATATCTCACAATCTAGGTCACTGCTTCGAAACTACCTTTCGGCACCAGTTTTCTACACTTGACTTCTCATCACAGCTCACATTTCGTCTCAATTGCAATGAGAAGTGTTCGTCGTTCTCATCACCTACGGATCTATTATGATGTCGGCTATCGTTATTACCACACATTTCATTAACATTTTTGCTGACTTTTTCCTGAGTAGCCTGATGAGAGAGAAAGGAAGAGAATGTTCTGATGGCAACATGTGAGACCAGGGAAGGCTTAATGCGATGCTTGACCTAGACCTATTTCAAGGATCTATTCTACTCCTTGGTGCCACGGATATTCTACCCATTCGCGCAACAACGTTGGGTCAACATTGACCTTAGGTTGACATATTGAAGCATTCTTGAAGTTGAGAATTCAGCGAAAATTGCGGAGGGGAATTCAATGAAATGCCGGCTTCTTGTAATTAACCGATGTTTCAGATTTAAGAGACTAAACGTGGATTAACGAAGTCATTTAGAAGCTAGTATAGGCAAATTCATTTTTCACACTTGCCTACGTCATAATCTTAATGTTTTCTCAAAATGGAGTTATCCTTCATCATCTCGACAAAAAAATAGGTTCTACCAATCAGCCCGAGATGACGCCTACCAGCCAATTTAGCAATTCTCACATTGATGCCTGAAAAAAATACAGTTCCTTTTATTTTTCATACAGTACCCAGTCTTTTCCCACGTATAACTAGGGGAAGGCTTTGGAATTCCTAGACAGACCCCTCGAAAGAGGCAACCCAGTAGAATGAGACTCCAGGTAGTTGTCCTAGGGTCCAAGGAGACATGGCGAATTTGGCTTCCTCGCTTCACAGCACACCCAATTACTTCGGCTCTGAGAACTCTTTGGAGACTGGCAGCGTGTTAATCTGTCTTTGAGGGTGTGTCTGGCTCTCCTCCTGCATCGGCGAAGAATCTGGTGGTGATGCGCAGAGCCACAGATGCTGCAGAGCAAATTAGACAGATGAAGATGAAGATTGGTGAAGAAGATGAAGATTGGTGAAAACCAATTTTCAATGGCTTTCTCTTTCTTCAACTCCCCCCTCCCCTGCTTTACGGGACTCAATAATGTTAAACCTAGGCCTAACTAACAGACTGCCTTCAGGTCACGCCAAGGCTTACCTATTTTCTTTCAAACTAAACTCAATCTCATGGGTCCAATCAGGCCTATAAGGGTGAATCCGGGGTTTTCCAGACATCTCATTGAAGACATGTAACGTTAGGACAATCGCAGGCCTAGTAATACCTTCAAAAACCATTTCAGTGTGGGTGTGGAACGTTGGGCCTCTCTAGAGTTCCTCGAACCATTTCGAATAGGTCTGAGGAGGGAATTTATTTATTTATCGAATGCCTATATGAACGAGCCTTGAGGTAAACCATTGCGTTGCTGCCTCTAAGAAATGACGCGGTCCTCCATGCAAACTTTATATCGACGGTTGCGAAGCAGTAGCTCTACCAAATTGATCACCCAGCGTGGTAACATCGTTGACAGCTTAGTCAACAAACCAATAAGCCAGATAATGTCATAAGCTGCTGTCAGGTCGAGGAATACCGCACCTGTCTTCAGTCTGCGCTGAAACCCATTCTCGATGAAGGTGGACAACGCCTGCACCTGGTCGCAGGTGCTGCGGCCATGGCAGAAGCCGGCTTGATCAACACTCAACTGGGTGTCCACTAACGGTGTGATTTGTTGGAGAATGAGCCGTTCCAGCAACTAATAGCAGACGCTTAGCAAAAAGATTGGTCTGTAGCTCGCTGCACAGCAAGGGTCTGGCTTTGACAATGTGATCACCTTCGCCGTGTGTCAGATCTTTGGCATCCGATTCTCGCTCAGCACCCGAGTGAAGAACTTAGCAAGCAAGCCTCATAACCTGTGCAGGGGGCCAAGGTGTTTCAAGGATTCTGGTGGGATGTTGTCGATGCCTGGAGCAGTGCCAGACTTCATCAGGCAGAGGGCATTCTCAATCTGGGATGTAGTGAAGACAGGGGGTGGGTCACAGTCATTAGTGCTGAGCAGGAGCTGTTTTCTGTCCTGTCGCAACTTTTTCACAAATACCTCGTCGCAAGTTGCCTTGGCTACTCACAGGAGGTGGCTGGAAACTGCATATGAGGTGATCTGAAGGCGTCGTTGAACAGGAGGCAATTGAGCTGCCCTAGTTGACGAACCAACGACCACCCAAGATCGTTGATTCGAGGATTGAATGCCTCCAGAACGAGGAGGGAATGTCTCCTGGAAACATGATAACCATGGTGCGCGCCATCCTGTTAATTCAGGAATGTCTGGATAAGATACCTTCATATCCCACCACATCGATCAATCACTGGTAACCACCACTTCATTCTCAGCTCAACTCATAGACTCCTCATGACAATGTCTCACGCATAAAAAAAGCAGACGATTTTGACACTGATACGGAGGTTGAAGTAGTCTTGAATCTGGCATAATTTTGGCATGGTATCTGGCAGCACTGGGGTACGGAGCAAGCACTCTAAGCTTAATTGAACAACAGCTAATTTCATTATTTTATGACGAAATGGTGCATCGCAAACAACAAAAAGGCCACTTTTCGTCATCTACGAGTCATTATCTTTCTTATGGTTGGTTTCTTTCCTCCGAAAACCCTCCAAGAGTGGCTACGCAGGGGTGGAGAAAAAAAAGGAATGAAATTCACATGTTTCAAAAACGAGATTAAATGTTTTCCACAACCCCAGGGAGATGGAGCTTCAAATTTGCCGGAACTATTCTGCATTCTGCCTGAGGGAGGAGGAAGCATGTCAAATTTCGTTCCAAGGAGGTTGAATTTTGTAGCGTGAAGGGGTTGAAGAGGGATAATAGGCTTTACCAAAGCATGCACAACAAATAAAGGTGAGATCCCCCACCCTTAAGGGTGTGATTGCTTTCCACACTAGGAAACCACACTAGGGATGAGCATGATCACCACGAAAGTAGGGTGAAAATGCCCACTGTGGTTTCCACTCGATGGTTGCATGGCATCACTCGCGTGCAAATGCATCACCCTCTTTTCAAGATAGCACTAACTTTGTGATAGACAACATCTGCCCTCTGGCATCGCCCCAGGCGATATAAGCATCAGGAAGATGTGCAGGGATGAGAGTGAGGGAAGTGGTGCTCTACTCAAATTATGAAGCAGAAAATATCCCTCACGGAACCCGTTTATTTGCATTCGTAAAACATCCCGCCTCGAGGAATGAGGAAACAGACAACAGAGGAGGCAGCGATCCCCTCGACAACTGGAGCAGACGACGGATAGGGAATAGGTTAACCCTTGACGTCACACACTTCTGAATGGTGACCCTCTTGCCCATTTTCATGTGAACACCTGCCCTACGGCGCCGGCGTCCCTTTAGTCGCCATAGGGGGTTATATTTCTCGTTTGCGCACTCCCATATGATGATGAATGTGTTTAAAATCTAATCTTTCGACATTAGACATGCTTCGACATTTCCTCTTCGCGATGGTTTAGAATTCTGACTCAATTCTATTCGACATTGAGCATAAGCACATTTTATGACAACTACATTCTTGCACTTCGGCATTACAACCTTTCCGACTTTCTGCATTTGACATTCCGACATACACTGTACATGTACATCCATTCTGGTCTTGAACCAGGAAGGCGATATGAGGATATATTGCGGTACTTCCATTGTAAATATAGCTGACGAGGAAACGTTTCCGGCAGAAAAATGCGATAAGAAATTTCCTGTAATAAATTCCTGTTGACGTCATTGGTTCTTGAAAAACCCTCTACATTCGGAGAGGCTAGATTACTTCCATGAGGACTCATCCACTTGGAAGCTGAAGTTGAAAATCTCCGTCATGGGCCTGCTCCTTCATGGAATTGTAAATATTCCAGAGAAAGTTTTTGATGCTGGGGTCAGGGAAGGGAAGGTAGCAAACTCTCTGCAGCCCCTACCCCCTACCAGAAAATAGCTTCAAATTAGTCACATTTTTCTTGCATTGGGTATTATAGGAAGAATAATATTTGCAATGAAACTAATGGGGGCAACTTATATTTTCTTATTTTCTCTCTGAGTCCGTGCTTCAACTTTCTTTCCCCAAGGGGAGAAGGTGGGAAGGGGTGTTGCCTCAAAGGAATGGAGAAGTTCCTTGTCACTTATCAGAGTCGTTTGCCCCTAATTTCTTCTATGAAGCCAAATTCGGCGTCCGTAGGAGGTGGAACGGCTGGGAAGGGTGGATTAAACAGGAGGACAGGGTCAGGAAGTGCTCCATGGCAGGTTGGTGGAAGCCATCGAGTTGAAGAGTACTAATGGGACGGGGTGGGGATTGATACTGAGGATCGGACGGAACTTCGGTTCATATCTACACCTCATGTAGATATCAATTTGTGATGTGAATGTGTTCGTGGAATGTATGTGTACAATCTTGGACAATAGTCTAATAAGCAACAAGCGATTAGGTTCAGGAGATAAAAGCAATTATTTGAATCCAAAATCATATTTCAGGGAGAAAAACGTTTCTTACTGCAATGCAAAATATTCATATCATATTAACTCCCTTCCTGGCGAGGAAGCAATATCAGGTCGATCTGAGCCAAAACAAAGTCTTTGAGCAGACCCCCCCCCCCCCCCCCCTAGATAGTGTATACTTTTATTTAGATCTTCTACTAAGAAAGGATTTACTTCAGAATGTTGATGGATATAATCAAGAGTCATTTCACAATGGTGAAAGATCATACTGGAAGAGGGAGGGAGGTATTTCAATTCCAAGATCAAAACAATATCCGCTCTTGCTGTACCATGTTGATTGAATGTTGGTTGAATTTTCTTGCAAGGGATAGAGGCATCTAGGGTGCTGGTGTTTGCTGATGGATCAGTACAGCCCTAAATGAGATAGCATGACCGGAAGAAAAATTATCTCATTGTGTGGCATGCGAGATTAAAAGCTCTTCGGAGCAAATAAGACTCAAAAAAAGGGGAAGATAAGAGTGCCATAATGTCGTGATGCCTCGTGTTCCATAGTCTACTCTAGTCTGCGTGATGGATACAGTTACTTGTGATATGCGATGATGAGGACGAAAACTTTTTCGTGCTTCCACATCCTGAAAGAAAACAGAAAATAACTTTGGTGAGACTTCCGAGTTATAAGCAATTCCTTGGCTATCGTGCCATACTTGAAGGGGTTCGTTTCACATCGAAGAAACAAGTTGCAGCCTTGCAGGAGAATCAGGTTTTCTTGCATAGACGTGGACACATTTCATTTCCTTCGGAACCGCATGCATTGTGTTTCGATAAAGATCTCTGGAGGTGAAACGTTGCCGTTGCATCAGGAGTGATTGCACCTTCTTTCCAAACGGATTCACTCAAGCAAGTGCCCCGTCACAGAGACTGACAACAAAATTCTGCCCAATTCGTGTCTAGTTTGGAAGGGACGGGAGCCAAACAGATAGCATTGATATTTATTATTAAGAACTTTTCAGCGGTCTTCAAGGCAGATGGCTATTAACGTCTTTCAACATCTCAATCGCTGAAGAACCTAGTTATGAACGACCTGACACTGAAAACTCAGACTGACGCATTTGAATCAGCCATGGCCTGGCTTCATCATGACAAGGAAGGAAGGAAGAATCAAATCCCAGAAGCCTCAGAGAATATTCACATACATCTGTTTCCACCGAATTTATTCTTTAATGATGTGCATTCACATGAACTATTGGCTGCTGATAACGATGCCAAAGCACAACAACTGGTTCAAAATCCTTTGACGAATTACTCTTATACATACAGAGAGTATTCAGAAATTGAAGCGAGTGAAAGATCAAATCCTATGCAAAAATGTAATCCTAGTAAACTAGAGAAGACGCCCAGGCAGCACGATTTAGAAGAAAATGAAAACGTGGAAGCCGATTTTCTGTTACCGATGGAATCCAACATCTCCCAATTGTATTGTGTTGTTCTTTGCGCCCTCCTTGTCGTCGTCGCAATTGTAGAATCAATATTATTGCTTTTCCTCTTAGTGCAAGATGGTAAAAATCAAGCAATCTTCACAAAAAGCGTCAATGACGAGAGATTACAGACGGAATATTTGCACCAGAAAATTTCCCGGTTGGTCCCAGTGGAAGCTACAAATATCGAGGCCGGAGCTTCATCTGTTTCAGGGAATTTATTGGATGAATTTGGGACTAACGGATTAAGAATTCCTTCTATGGAGCAAGGCCATTTGGATCGAGAACAGAAGGTGAAAGGACCTACAGCATGACTGGTGAAGATTAAGCAGCTTGAGATCCCGTCATCCGGAGATATGTCTCATCTCATAAATAGGGTAAATCAGCTCCCTTGCGGAATTAGTGAATGAAGCGGAAAATGACGCATCAGATCCATAAATTACATCCGTTTTTTAAATTGAGCTGTAAGTGTCTAAGAGTACCAATAAATTGAAATATACATTGTAGTTATGGTTTCTTCAGGAATATTCCACAATAATTTGATGATAATAGATGATAAAGGAGCAGTGGAACAGAGACTCGGTGGTTCTTTTTACTAAAACTGTATTTCCGATATCTTCCCCGTACGCTGCATTATATTTGGAGTCCCTTCCATCTTCCTCACGCAACTGCTGATTCGTCAATGAGCAAGTCTCCTATCCATATTCTACATCAGGTAGCATTCATCGACTCTGTACTTCCCATGACACTTCGACTTCTTACGATTTGCGATCATGTCAATTTTCCCGGAGGCTTTACATCTGGCTCTTGTCCTGATTCCTTCATAGAGGTAACAGCCAAGAAGCACGAAAATGTACAATAAAACGTTCAACTTGTGAAAAAAGAAGTTTGGAACGTACAAAGTTCATGGATAGGAAGGTTTTTCAGCTCTCATTGAAGGTGTGATTTAATCATCGATGTCATATTCCTACTGAAGTATCAGCTCTTCAGCAGGAACAGGAAGCTTTTATTGTGTTTTTGTGGAAAAAATAATTCCCTTAAATACTCCCTTAAATTCCCTTAAATACGTTCATCTATGGAGGTAACCCAACCTGGGTAACATCCATGAAATTCAGCATCAGAAGACAGAAAGGGTGATTCAAGTTGCAACTTGGTTCGAATAGATAATTTCAAGGATGACAATTGGAGGTGACGTCCCTACATGTCCATGAAGAAGCCATCCCAGATGCTTCGATTGAATGAAGGCAAGGTATGATGAAAGGGTCCTGGGGTCCATACTTGCCTTGTAACTCCGGAATGGGCGAAGAACCAGCTATCATCAGAAAAGGTTCTATTCCGGAGAAGGAAGTTCTTAAACTTCCTTCGGGACGTGGCAACACGGAAATCCCAACTGCGGAGGAGGGGCGTTTATTGCATGCAACCCGATAAGAAACTTCTTTTTAACCTTCTTGTGCTACTTGGGAACACTTTTTTCACGTCCTTAATGAACGCTGCAAGAACAAATAATTTCAAAGTTAATATATTCATGGACGACAAAATTTGAACTGGTCTTCAAACGGGTGCATGCAATGGCTTAAATCGAAGCACTTTAACAACTAACTACTTCAATCTCTACTATCCTAGAGATTAAATTTAGCATCATCATATAGTTGAGGTTGAAAATGTGACATTTCGGCAATACTAATCCTCAGTATCCCTCAAAATTATCCCTTTGTAGCAAGAGAAAATACGAATCTCTCGTTATGGCAAGTAGCACAACTCTTTCATGTGCATCATTGTAGCAAGTTACTTACTTGACTTTAGGCTCGCTACATAGAGGGAAATTCACGTAAAAAATTTGATTTTCTTATTTTTTGCTATCTTTGATCAATAAATTTCTTTGCGGCGGAGCATTTACGGTATCATGAGTACCGTCATTGGAAATGTGAGTCTTATATTTTTCCGCCGATAAATAATTTGTTTTAACTTTTTCGGAATTTATTTTCATTGATTAGATGTTGCATATTCCAAGTCTCAGGCCTTGCTTATGTTATCAATTTACTCACAATAGAGTGAGAAATTCAAAAAGTAGCAGGACTATATCACTTAAGCAAAAAACGCACAAGAAAATTAATCGGCAAAAAAAATTTGACCTCTAAAATTAGTATGAACTCCCTCCCCCCCAAAAAAAATAGAATTACAGAAAATTTTCTTGAAAATGTCAATTTCGCACCTACCGATTCTCAAACTTACAAAAACTAACATTTTTCATATCCCAGGAATAATTATTTGAATCAGCTGACTCATATAATCTATTAGGCATTCCAGCTCAACTGATGGAACTATTGGGTACATCATCGTGAGTGATTAGATTCAGAGAATTCATGCATGCTGAAAGTCTTTCCATTTAATATTTCACTGTTCTTACTAAAGGTCTAATGATATATATAAAATAGTATAGTATAAGAAGTATATATTAAACATTCATAAATTACTGCCAGAATATGAAAATATCAATTTTTGTAACTTTGAGAATCAGTAGGTGCGAAATTGATCGTTTTAAGAAAATTTTCTGCAATTTTATTTTTTTTTTTTTTGGGGGGGGGTTATACTAATTTTAGAGGTCAAACTTTTAGCCGATTAATTTTCTTGCGCGTTTTTTGATGAAGTGGTATTGTTCTGCTATTTTTTAATTTCTCACTCAATTGTGAGTAAATTGACAACATAAGCAAGGCTTTGGCACAAGTAATTTTTGAGTTAAAGTGATATCATAATCCGGGATTAGAAGGTGACCTTAAATTAAGACAACCTACGGGATCGATGATGCGAAAATGTGGTATTTTCGAGTTTCATGGCATAATAATATCATGAAAATCGGACGTGTTCAGGTGTTACTTTGCACAATTTTTAGGTGATTTTCTGTGGATTGACTCCATTATCAGAATATATGAAACCAGCATGTAAAGTTTGAGGTGAATTGCTGTTTGCTGCATCCATGAAGCCTTCAAAATTCCTTTTAAAATCACCCAACATTGAGATGAACCAATCAAATTCATTCAGAGGAAGCTCGAATAGGTAAAGAAACAGAAATGAATAAAGAAGGAATCACCTTTGCCCAGAGATTGGAAGCGTCATTTCCTTATTTAATAAATTCAATCATATTTTTCCAATCTAATAGCTGCATTATTTTAAGACTTTTCTATATGCATGGGTGGCATAAATATGGGAAGAGGCCTCGATGGGTCGGGGCATATAAAATGTTGAGACCACTGGGCTAGGAGGACCTTGTCCCCTTCTTCGATGTTGATATGGCTTGACTGGAAACATTATCCCAACTCTCAGAGACATTGATCTTGATCTTGAATGATCTTGTGAGTGGAAGCGATATTTGGAAGTGATATATATTGTCAAGACCTTGATATACGATAACAAGGTCTTGACACTCCTCCCTAGACATACATGTGTCTAAGGAGGAGTGTAGGCACTTCTCCACACGTGTGGAGAAGTGCCTCTGCAGGATCTCCTGAAGCACAGTATGCTCAAATTGTCAGATGCTAATGAAATCCATGTCCCCGGCCAGGGAATCACCTTCTTAACCCGCAATCCCGTATTTGATGTTACAACCGGCAGTCTGAGAAGAACAAGGGGTGAATACGGTCAGAGTGGAGAGCTCAGGGTTTTCATTCTTTTTTTTTCACTATTATTGTAACGGAAAATTTTTTAATCATGCACGCATCCCCGAGATGCATCCACATTTACTCTGGCCATTGCAGCTCGAGAGTTCATGAAATTTTGACATCCAAAAGCTAAACACAGTGATGCTCATTTTTCTCCAAAGTCCCCAGAGAGAAAAACGTTGTTGACCCAACCATCGGCAAGATGCTGGCCCAGTAGACCCAGATATTGGCTTAATACTGGACCAACATTGAGCACGTTGCCTGCACTTTGGCCAATGCAGCCAATATCGGCTAAAAATTGTCTTCCCAATATTGCCAATCCATCATCGATCCAATGTCGGATTGACGCGATGATCCAATCAAGGTATCAAATAGTTTAGTGGCATCAAGAGGCGATAACACCCATTTGAATTCCGCGTGTAGAAGGGCGAACGTTCCTTTATTTCAGGGTTGGCTTTCTCCTCTTGAAACTAAATATATTTGTATTTTTTGGTGATCTTTTGTGATTATTTTTAGCATATCCTTGTATCCTACTGTCTAGTCCCTTAATTCAAAATACTGTGGCCCAGGGCATGTATCTCCAAATTCTCAATTTTTATGGAGTCAGGAACCTAATGTTCAGCTGTTCATGTACCACGTTTCATCCTCTCATCTTATCCTAGAACATGGTTTGAATTAACGTCAGTCACTCAGTTATGATCGTCTTTATTTATTAGTTATAGTGGGAATCAATGATCCAATTAATGGGGAAGGATTCAATAGCTGATGAGTGATTATCGGCGAAGCCACCATTGAAGCACTTATATTGAAGAAAAACCAAGTGCAGGGTATCCAAAAGTAAAGCAATGTCCTCTTGACTCCTGAATTGGAATAAAATAAAACTTACACCTGATGATAATATTGTCATGAGATTAGGGATTTGTTTCAGATCGGACCACATTGGTCGTGTAATACGTTTGCATTATACATTATGCATTAAATGCATGTATTAAAAAAAGTTATACATTCCCAATCTTAGTTTTTTGGACGCCTTATTTGCTTTCTTTGTTCGTCTGGTTCACCAATTACCTCATGAACAAACTTGGAGATCAATTGCTTAGCGTTCGCGCAGGTTTCTCCAGATCGGCGTTAGATGAGGGGCGCATTGATATGGACCTAATAAGTCGACGCGATTCGTCATCACCTCATCAACTCATTGTAAACTTTCTTAGGAGGAATCAATGTTCATTATGCTTAGAGCGTGCAGAGTTGGCTCGATAGAAATAAGACAGAGGGTAACCTGCTTCGTTTTCATGGTCGGCCAGTTGTTCTTCATCGCATCCTGTATGTCTGAGAGCTTGTGATCACTCTCAATGCCAGCGCCAGCAGCAATGCTTTTGCCAAAGTGGGCAGCTATTTATAGATAGTTACATTTCCCGCCTTTTGGCCATGCAAAGAGATTATTCCGCATCTTTGTCCTGGTGTCCAGCCGCTCGTGCTTATTCCGATGACGTGGACTCGAATCCAGCCGCCGCAGAGAGACACATGACGTTATTGGGTGGCAGAAGTCTCCTTCTCCCTCTTTCCTAACCAGGTCGTATTGAGTACTGCAGAAACTCTACTATAGATTGCGTCTTCTGAATGAGAGTAAGTGAAGGTAGTGCGTGTGTGCTTGGACGGGTCGACTCAGAGAGAGGATCCGCTTCATTTTATATCCAGTCTTCTCCATTTTTACCCACGCACCAGAATCTACAAGAATCTCGGTAAATGCCAGTGTCCCTGGTCTTGGTCTCCTTCATAGGGCATTTTCCCATAGGACTAGAACATGAAAATCTTTGGCTTTTGAGGCGAACGTGTGACAATGGAGATCCCTGGAAATCGCAGATCACTGGACATAGTCCCGATTGCATGAACCTAAATTTAAGGTGATAAATCCTGAACTTTTAAGCCGAGGAGCTTTTTCTCCCCATGGGAATCTACGTATTATTGAAGGACCGTTAACTAAGGAAGGTTTCAGCATTCGGGCCATATTCTCCAGCAACTGCTACGGGAGAGCGGGAGTCGGACCGAGCCCTAGAGTTCCGGTGTGATTGGCTTTGAGGCTGGATTCAGTCAATTTTCGCCGCAGCTTCGAAGACGTCAACTCAGGAAACGACTTCAAGGTTGCTCCTTCCACGAAGCTGCTTTAATTTGTCGATGGGAGAGGAAGATATTGCTGGAAGGTTGTTTTCTATAAACGATAAGTTACGAAGCCCAGAGCTGCTTTTCCCAATGCCTTCATCTGTGAAGGCCTTCGGAGATCGACACGAAACGGAAGACTTTCTCGAGTCTTGGCATAGGGTAACTTGGGGGAATATGGCCATTGGGGTAATATGGCCCTTCACAAGGAATCCCCTTATAGACTGAATAATTAGTTTGGGCGAATTAAAAAAATAGTTCTATCGAAGAGTACATGTAATTGTCGAAATGTGTAGACCTGTTCCTCAATCCAGTTCCCACAGGAATTCGGGATACATCGATGTCTTGAAAGTCATAACCATGCGATTCTTTGACTTAAAAAATAGTTCTATCGAAGAGTACATGTAATGGTCGAAATGTGTAGACCTGTTCATCAATCCAGTTCCCACCGGAATTCGGGATACATCGATGTCTTGAAAGTCATATGCATGCGATTCTTTGACTCATGACCCTAAAACTAATATGAGCCTTGAGCAACATAAGCGTATATTTCCTAATAGCAGCATGGATNAGAGCCTTTTCAATGATCAAAGTTTGGTGAAAATCTGAAATAATCACTTGGGTAGTGTTCCTTGTAAGTTGCGATTACTTTCGACATCTTTGGTAGAGAATAACTTGTCTAAATCTGTAGTTCTGGCACCTGACAGCACCTGAACACCCTCCCCAGCGGTTTTACCGAATTTTCGCTGCTTCAAAGTACATGCATAAAGTTTATTCAATTTTTAGCATGTCTTTCAGGTTAATTTTATTATCCTAGATTTTCATGACTCCATTTTTTGGATAGATATACCGGATAGTTGGAAAGTAATTCCCTATTTCAGAACTACAATAACTTCAGCTGTATTAGAACTAGAGGAATGCATTTTGTGGCAATGGAAACATAATTTTATGGGGTTTTACCAGGTGTATTAATTTGTTTGTTCGCAGTGACCCCCTACGATGCAAAAATTGAATATGCGATACCGTGCACAAATAGCTGGAAAGTGCGAGGTGAGGAGGCGAAAAAGGTGGGCAGTTGCATCTAAGGCATTCTTCCACCTCCGCCTTATGGCACGGTATGAGGTGTGGAGGGCCTCCTTCATAGTGGGCTCGTTCAGTTGTGACCCGAGTCATGATTCGAGGGTCTGAGTTAAACGCTTGCGCTGAGGCTTCAAAATAAATTTTACTCCATGGTGACACCTATTGACAATGTCATCAATCCAGAGTATAATTTTTTTTTCAGAAGTGCTGCACCTGCTGATAATCATGAACCTCGAGTCATGACCCGGGTCACAACTGAATGCGATCAGTCTAGAGGTGGTGGATACCTTAGATACAACTTTCAGTTTTCTCCGTTTCTTCACCATATTTTGGCACCATGGAGGGTCACTTCAAACAAACAAATCATTGAAATAAAAAAGAGGAGTACATTGAATTCTCTTTCTTTTGGCGCAAATGCAATTATTCCTTTCCAAAAATGACAAAAGCTATTACAAACTTAAAACAGGAAGTACTTAGCAACCACACCTTAACAACCACACTGTAGATCCTCAAGTTTCACTATTACCAATGCATATGATGGGATTGGATAAAGTGAAAGGCCAGAATTCAAATAAATATTATTGTACGCCTCCAAAGGTGTACACTAGGTAAGGCATATGGGAGAGTGTTGGAATTTTCATAACATGAGGTAACAGGAATTACTTTTAAATATTTGCTTTTAAACTGATGGGTTAGGAATGGGTAAAATGAGTATCAGAGTCAGATATCTGGCATTGTGAATTTTTAAGCCAAAGCATTTATTGTGTGGAGCTAAAATCCTCTCCTTTGATGATGACCATATAAGGGGTTCAGTTACTTGGGTTGAGTTATTTGCAAAACATGCCTAATCCATCAAAATGGAAATATAAAATACTGTCACTGAACCGCCAGGATTTTATTGGAGGAATAGGCATATTCAACATCTTATGCAATCTGCTGCAATTTCGATCAGGAGCCTTCAAATGGGTCTTCCAGAAGCTGGTTGCCCTCGGGGCTTGACTTTGTGGCTTTGGTGTTTTTCCGTTGACTTCCGCTCTGCAGCTGACTCAGAGCTCTCGGTTGACCCAGCCTCTCGGTGTCCCTGCTACTCTATATGGTCTGGGAGATATCTCTTAGAGAAACTTTTTCTGCTACACTCCCTTCTTATTCTGCACTTTCATATTCACTTTTTTTCTCATTCTATCATATTCCTGTTCTCATTTGTTCTCCCTCAGGATTCTCTCACGTTCGAGCTGCTTCTCCACCCTCTCCCGTTTCTTCTCTTTTCTCTGTGCCGTCGTCTCCTCAATCTCCCTAACATAATCTCCGCGCCGGGCCTCCGCCATCTCGAACTTCCTCTTATTGGGGCTCGAATGCTACACTTGTTTCCATGATTTCCGTTCTGTGGATCTTTCAACAAATACGAAAGCAAACTTTGATCATTAGACCGATCGTTATTCCTCTAATTATAATTTATAATACCTAAATTGAATAAGGGAAACAAGAAAACAAGATGCGTCCGTGGTTGGGTTATTTGGGCATGAGGGTCTATCCCACCGGGTATTTCATTTTGAGAACGCGAAAAACACAAGAAGGAAGTATCAAACCCAGGCATTTTCACGGCCCAGCACAAATAATTACAAATACTGGGTGGTTAAAAGGTCACAATCTATTTCATGACCGAATCCACTTACGATGAAAAATATATGCTAAACGGTTAGGGACGTATCCGATGCATATTATCAAAACTGAATCTCAACATTTCTACTGATCAAAGTGCGACGCTACCCCCACCTTTCGAAGGTAAGCCAGAACACAAAGGGCAACATTTTGGCGTTTTAAACTCATCTGCAACGTAAATACGATTTTTAGATATCCCATGAGGCTGTAATTATGTCTATTGACATTGCTGGACGTTTGGAAGTGGCTTCGAGGCCCAAAGCCACACGTTCCACTAGATCTTTTTTTTTCATCAGCTTCAAGAACATCATAGCGCATGGGAAACCGCACTACCTAATTCTAATCCAAGTGGTTTACGAATTAGATGCGGTACACTTCCTAAAGCCCAGGATTTTACGCACCACTTTGGGGAATTTCTGGTGCTATCGATGCTCGTCGCACGATGTTTGAAAGTATCACGCATATTGCCAATTTTATCTGTGACAGATTTCTTCGTTCGGAACGTGTCTAATCTGCTTTGGACCCAGATCTGCGGAGCGTGTTCGCAAGCAAATGGGCATTTGCTTCTGTTTATATCTGGTTTGTGACATTTCTTTTTAAATGCCTCACGCACCTTGTACGTGAGTTGGTGCAGCCTACAAGCGATAAATTGTATTCTCTCCGGCAATGTCAGTATGGTGCATTCTTTACTATCTTCTCCACTATTTCCCTATTGTTCACCTACTCCTTTGACTAAGCACAAATGTATTTTAAAAAATCCTAAGTATTCATCAAAGTGTAATGAAACTTTAAAACTATGATCTATAAAGCTGACAAGTGAATAGTATGACAAACGAGCATATGTTTCAGTTGATCCAACTCTTCACATGTCCCAAACATTCAGTGACGAAGCGAGTTTTGGGGATACTTTTATTGGCAAGCTATCTTGCTTGAAAACCAGATATACAGTATATGTGCGGTATAGGACTTTCTCATACGATGGCTGGATCATTTCAGTTCCGGTTAGGCGTAATCTGTCCAAAGCTTATGGTATTGAAGGGGGAGCCCAAATACCATGAACTGACCGTATTCGGATACCCTGAGACCTAAACAATAAGTATCAGGTCATCCCATAAGTAATGTAGTTTTTTTCTCTGTTTTTCAAAATTAAAATACACCTGCATCGCATCAATTTTCAATCATACATATTTTCCCCTTCGTTCTCTATGACTATCTGCCACCTTTCTACAAGCATTTCAATTCCATGTTTATGAAATTCCTTTGGCTTTGAAGCAAAAAATGCGGACAGGTCTCTTTTGATAGCCTCCAAACTTTCAAATTCTTTTCTGTTGAGATAATTTTGTAGACTTCTGAATAGGTGGTAATCGGAGGGTGCAATGTCTGGTGAATACGGCGGATGTGGAATTTTTTCCCAATCCATCTCTTCGATGTTGGCACACGTGATCTGAGCGGTATGAGGACGCGCGTTGTCCTGATGAAACAAAACACCCTTGCGATTGGCCAATGAAGAACGTTTTTCCTGCAATGCAGATCTCAAACTTTGGAGCTGCCGGCAGTATACCTCCGCTGTTATGGTTTCATTGGGCTGCAACAGTTCAAAATAAACAACGCCAAGAATATCCCACTAAAAGCACAGCTAAACCTTCCTGGGGTGAAGACCTGTGGTACAGCAGGATCCCCGGCACTAGCCCACCGTCGACGACGCTTAACATTGTGGCAAAGCAACCATTTGTCATCCCCAGTAATGAGTCGATTCAAAAACGGCGCTTGAAGTGCACGAGAGTGTAGGGAAGAGCAAGTGTTTACTCGGTCCCTAAGATTGTCTGGTGACAACACACGCGGAACCCACTTTCCAAGTTTTGACACTTTTCCTAGCCGTCGCAAGTGGCGGTGAACGGTGGAATGGGTGGAATTGAGCTTCTGAGGAAGTTCTTCAACAGTTACAGCAGGATCTTCATCGAGAGTAGCCACCAGCAGTTCATCATCTAACTCAATAGGTCGGCCTGAACGTGCTTCATCGGTTAAGCTGTAGTCACCAGACATAAATTTCTGGAACCACCTTTGGCATTTCCTCGTATTCAGAGCTTCCTCACCATAAACATCTCGACTGTTTTTCGTGGTTGCAGTCGCGTTATTCCCTTTCTTAAATTCATAAAGCATTATATGCCTAGTGTGTTCTTCTGACACCTCCACCTTGTCTTTAGTGTCCAAGAAAAACGGAGCACTGTTACCTCGTGAAAACCTGCACGTATATTGACGACTAACCCCTGCCCAAGTTAGCATAGAAATATTCCATGGGATATTCGCAGATACATGTATAAAGAAGACACAAGTAAGGCTATGCCAGAAAAACGACAATACTTATGGGATGACCTGATAGTTCGGGAAACATTTCATCAATTTGTTATTATCCCAATCCACTCGCAATTGAGGAAGGATGAAAATACCCTAGTATGAGGAAGACTTTTGTCCTTAAATCAGCACCAACACCATAGGAAACACTGGACATGCATCCCATATCCTTAAGTGGAACACCTTTGGGGTAAACATTTCTTACTCTTGATTATGATTTATTTGGAATACAGGTTGGAGTTCCAAATCAAGGAAATAATATATGTTTTAATTTGGAAGTAACTGCATTGTCATCGCATCAAAATCCCAATGATCCAAATGCTCTAATTGGGTTGTGAGGATTTGTTTCAAAATGGATTCGCTCCTTCAAGTGTTGTCCGCTGTGCAGGACAAAACGATACAAGATGCCGCACGAATTCTCCCTTCTCTTGAAGGGACAAAGATAAAAAGGCGACGTTGAGTTTCATTAGGAATAACTTCTCTGCAGTTTCTAAGACAGACGGTTTCCTGTGTCTACCTATCGCGCAGTTGCTGGAGATTTTGGAACTTGATGGCTTGCAAGTTGAAAGCAAGACTGATATCTACGAAGCAGCCATCGCCTGGCTTCCACATGACCAGGAGGGAAGGAAAATGTACAAGGTGGAATTAGTGAAGAGATTTCGTCCAGAACTCCTTCCATAGGTCCTCTTCTCGCAGAAGAAGCAATTTGCTAGCCCGTTGGATTTTAATGTCGAAATGCATCGAAATGATGTAACAAAAGACTGCTATATTTGGTGTAGAGAATTTTCAGAAATCAATAGGACAGCAAAAGGCAGCCCGATGTTGATTACGAATTCAAACTTTGAGAAATATGCCATTCAGGGGAAGCTGAAGGCGCCATGCCAGAGAATATCTGAGAGTGAAGAGAAAGATGAAATGCTGCTTCTAAGGAATTCAAAAGCCCCATCAACCCTTTGCCGTGTCTTGGGAACAGTTATTGTCTTCATTGGAGTTCCCGATTCTAAATTCGCGCACACATCATTATCGACTCGCATTTGATGCCTGTGTGTGTGTGCATGGGTGTGGATGTGCAATGGAAATCTAAATTGATTTTACGCATGCGTTTCGAGAACGATTTGGAGGATATAAGGAGGAAAACATTAATTTATTATAAGTACGGTGAACATTACCATAGCATTCAATTAAAATGTAGGGCTCAATGTTTCTACAAATGAATTCTACTTCTGTCTAAAAAGGGAAAATCGTGTTTGCGATAACATCTTTTTTTTCAGATCGTCTCTGGACGATACTATCCATCCGCATCCAATAACAAATGTTTATAGTTTTTTTGAAGCATTCACCCAAGATTCTCCAGCAACACTGGCAAGTTTTTGCACCTAATGTACACACAACATTTTGTATATTCGGGCAGGTACCTTGCAAAAAAAATAGTTTCCTTTGTCTTGCCAAAATCCATTTTTATTTTATGTATCTTTATAGACTATGAGTATTTCCAGCATATTTATGAACTCACTTAAGCTTATTTATCTTTTGCAGTTTTCAATCGCATTGTATACGTTCGAATTTTTTGCTAAAAATACCTATGACGCACCCTTGCTTCTAAAACCAATACGTTCAGAAAGAAGAAATATCCAATCGTGTTTTCATGTTCATTTAATGGATAAAATAATGGATTTTATGAAAATATTAACAATGCCCTGGAACAATAGGGTATTCTCAAGGTCACACATATGGTGAATTACGGCCAAGCTGTTACCCAGGTAGCGCATAACATTGATTCAACGTTGATTTCGAGTGGATCGGATGCATCACTGTTGAACGTTTATACTTCCATGTTGAATAAATATTGATTCAACACATCGACTGTCACCGTTTAAAACCTTTCTGAACTACGGCACAAGTCAAGTGACTTCTCAAAATAACAGTCTGACCTTATGTGATTCAACGTTAATTGCTGCCGTAGGAAGTTCTTTTTTATTGGACCTTTCCACTTTGAGATATCCTATATTTTAATTCGAAGATGTCAAAAGCTGCGGTGGTGGTGGTCGTGCCCGTGGCTGTTACCCCCAACGCGCAGGCCTACAATGCAATCCACTTCTGGATCATAGGCCAGTCCATCTGCGGCCTAAAGCGCCAGGCTTCCAAGGCTACGTCTTTCCAGTCCACATTATACTTTGATTGGAAAAGCCCGAGAACTGTGGTGATGGTAGTTGTCACCCCAGCGCGCGAGGCCTACGATGCAATCCCAATCTAGATCATATGCCAGGCCATCCATGGCCTAAAGCGTAAGGCCTACAAGGCTACACCTTTTCAGGCCATCTTCTAATATATATAGACGATCGTGACTGACTGACTGACGCTAATTCTAACCATGTTCCAGAAGAGTTAGAAACCTGAAACTTGGTACACATGTACCTTTCGGGGTGCAGAGTTCAGAAAAAATCCGACTTTGGAGGTTCATGCCCTGGGGGTACAAATTTTGGGGGAGGAAGTTTTTAGTAAATATATATCGTGATGGATAAGGATGTCATCGAAAGCAACCAAAGTGTGTTTCCGTTTCGGTGGTGTAGTAGTAGAACATCGGACCGATAATCATGCGACCAGGGTTCAATTCCCCGCCATTACTTGCCTTTTTTTGGCTTCTCTTGCCTTCCATGTCCCGTTGGACATGGAAAGCGTAAACGTGTCATGGACGTGCATACCGACACGATGAGATAAGGAAAAATACAAAATTTTGTATCCATCCCCTGTGGGCATGGATCCAGCAAAACGGAGGGTGCAGGAAAGTTTAAACTTGGTAAAGAAATAGCTGAGTAAAGAAACAATTCTACTTTCATATTATATATAGACGATCGTGACTGACTGATATAAGTAGCTATTCACATGCTGAGTTCAGGAAAAATTCCACTTGAGTGATACACGCCATAGTGGCACACCTTTCGTGTCATGGACGTGCATACCGACACGATGAGATAAGGAAAAATACAAAATTTTGTATCCATCCCCTGTGGGCATGGATCCAGCAAAACGGAGGGTGCAGGAAAGTTTAAACTTGGTAAAGAAATAGCTGAGTAAAGAAACAATTCTACTTTCACATTATATATAGACGATCGTGACTGACTGATATAAGTAGCTATTCACATGCTGAGTTCAGGAAAAATTCCACTTGAGTGATACACGCCATAGTGGCACACCTTTTCGGGGAACATATTAAAAAAAAAATAGTTCTCTTTGCTTTAAACAAACGGAGACCCATGGAAAACTGTAACATGGCAAGAACGTGACTGGTGAAGCATTCAGCTCAAATGTCAAATTTCCAAAATATTTTCAGAGGGCATATTTCTTGGGGACGTAACGTTTTCAAAGAATTTTTCATATCCTAGCGAATCGGGCAGAAATGGAAAAACAGCAGCTGTCGCACGCATAACGGACGTTATGTTAATTTAAGAAAAAATTCAACTTTTGCTGAGCGTTTCCCCAGAGCACAGCTTTTGGATGTCATTCAGTTCAAATGTCAAATTTCCAAAATATTTTTTGAGGGCATATTTTTTGGGGACGTAACGTTTTCAAAGAATTTTTAATATCCTAGCGAATCGGTCAGAAATTGAAAAATAGCAGCTGTCGCACGCATAACGGACGTGATGTTGATTTAATAAAAAATTCTACTTTTGCTGAGCGTTTCCCCAGAGCACAGCTTTTGGATGGGTTGCTTTTCCAAATATATTTATTATCGTCAGCAAAAAGGGGAAACATATAAGGCTGAAACTGGGTGGCATGGAGTTCCCTGAGTCTACATTTCAAAATAATAATAAAATTCGTTAACACCATTAGTGCCCTTTTTTCAGTCCCATATTCCTGATTTTTTTTTGATCCAACGAAACAGAGGCAGGAAATTTAAACTTCCCTCAGAAGTACCTGTTTGATGGCTGAGTAGAGGAGAAATCCTGATTTGGAAATATGTCCTTAGCGTAGATTATTGGAGGGAAGTTTTTCAAAATGTATTCTCCACCCTTACAAAAAGCTTAGCTTATCTTAGAATCGGGCAGAAATAGAGAAATAGCAGCTAGCGCAAGCATAACTAACGTGATGTTGACTTAAGGCAAAATTCAAATTTTGCTAAGCGTCTCCCCGGACCACAGCTTTTGGGTGTGTTGCTTTTCCAAACATTTCTTACCGCCAGCAAAAAGGGGAAACGTATAAGGCTGAAACTGCGTGGCATGGAGTTTCCTGAGTCTATATTTCTGAATAAAAATAAACTTCCAAAATATTTGTGGGGTTCATATTTCGTGGGGATGCAACGATTCCAAAGAATTTTTCATATCCTACCGAATCGGGCAGAAATAGAAAGTACTTGGCGCACGCATAACAGCCGTGATGTTGATTTCAACTATTGTTGTGCGTCTCCTCAGAGCGCAGCTTTTCGGTGGGCCGCTTTTCCAAAAATATTTTTTCTGCCAAAAAAAAAGGGAAACGTATAAGGCTGAATTTTGGTGGCATGGAGTTCCATGAGTCTACATTTCAGGAAAAAAAATTTCGTTAAAACCGATCAGGGCATTTTTCAGTCCCATTTCCTGAATTTGTTTTTGATGCAACGAAACAGAAACAAAAAATTATACATCCCTCAGAAGTGCCTGCTTGATGGCTGAGTAGAGGAAAAATCCTACTTTTGAAATATGTCCCCTTAGGGGAGTATTTCAAAATGTATTCTCCACCCTTACAAAAAGGGAAACAAGAAAATATTTCAAGTTAGGCACAATAGAAATCATAAGTAAAGATTTTGATAAGAATTAAGGCTTTTGTCCCCATATATCACGTATTTCAATGGGGACGTACTTGAAATACGTGTTTGCCATTTCGCAAGGAATAAATGAATTAATCACTATCCAAGCAAGGGAGCGCCGAAGGCGCAACCATAGCGAGATTGTTTGCCCGAAGGGCAAACAAACTCGCTAGTAGGATATAGGCTCCACAAAGATTTTCTCGAGGGAGTTGTGACACGGATTTTGGGAATTCCAAACTTAATTTCAAGTGCAGTGCATTCAGAGCCGAATCAATCAGGTATGTTCAGAATGGTATTCCAAGACAGGGCAAAAACTGCAACGTTGGCAAATGGAAGCTCCACAATACTATATTGAATTAAGGTGACATTCTTCTTCGTTATAGGTAAACGAATAAACACTACTTTCAGAGGATCTGATCCAAGTGTTCCACAAAAACACCCATGAGAAAGATGAGCGTTTTTACGTAGGGGCATTATTCATTCCTAGAGCATTGTTAACGATTTTAATGTTATCCGGGCCCCCACGGTGCAAGCATGTCCTATCAATGTACGCACGTAAGGATACCCTTGAATACCTACAGGATAAACACTGTTCCGACACTCCATTTGCGCGATATGCAGAAGGCGGTCCCAGTTTTATTTGACCATTTTCAAAATGCTTAAATGGGGAAAGACTAAATACTGTACATTTCATGCGACATCTGATTGTTGGGCAATGTGTCAACTTATTCTTATGGGAAATAGGGGGATATTGCGTTGGCGAGGCCTATTGGCTGGGTCGCGGAGATGCGTGGAAAGTGTCTTTCCGTGAAATATAATTCACACAAAAGATAATTCGTATGTGTTTCTTGAAAGCATGGCAAGTTTCCAAGGGGACACTTCAATATCATGTACAATGAGAAGAGGCGAGGAACAAAGAAAGGGGTGAATTTCAGGCATACAAACTGTCGCAAGACCGTTACATAGCAAGAAGCTTGTCTAATACTATTCATTTGACAGACTTGGAAATTCGACTCCCTTGAGATTACTTGCCTGTCGACTGCCGATGTCCCAGGGAACTATCAGCAGCGTCAGTGAGGATCACAAACTGTAAGGAAGACTAGATTAAAGTCAATATCCCAAGATTGTTATACCATTCAGTGATATCTGTGGTATCTTCAAGAAAATAAGCGAAAATAACTTCTTTCGAATCATAAAATCAAGGTTACCATGACATTTCCAGCTGGTTCCACGACTTTGAGCTGAAAGTTGAGACTACCAGTTAACTTTTTTTCAATAACCTTTCAGTATTCATCAGTGAACTTTCTCCTGTAAACTTTTTTGCATCCACCCTCGTACTTGCCACTTTTTTGTGGGAATGAAGTTCCAATGTGTCGGAATACGACGCACGTGCTACTTTGTTTTAGCCCCCCCCCCCAAAAAAAAGGAAGAGTTTTCAAAGAGGAATATATGAAACGATTGGGAACGTGTAGATGAATGTTATCATTCAATTTAAAAAATTTTTCCATTAAAGGCGGAATAGAAACGAAACATAGTCTTGAAGTAAAATATTATGTCCAGAATATCAACAAAATATTTAATACATAACTCAAAGGAAGTGGGTGTTGTACTTAATTTTAATCAATTCATTGTAGAACCTGGCTTTATCGTTGCGTCAATGTTCTCTTTGTTCTTTTTAATTTCCGTTTCTTCCGTTCTTTTTGCTTCTCAATGTTTCTCTGTTCTTGCAATATTCAAAAACCTTTTGTCTTTCGTAATATATCTTCCAGTCAACGAGCAAATAAGGTATTTATGTTCCGTCTACGATCCCTCAACTGACATGGTTTTTTCTTCATCCACGGCCTTCTTCGATTTTAACTCTGCTGCAATCTTGGAATCCAGTGCTTCAATCCAGAATCGTGTTACATTGTTCGCCCTTGAGACAAGCCCATTCAAGCGGTTTTCGAGGCCCACCTCCTTCACATCTGTGTCGGACTCAACTAGGGATTTGTGACATTCCTTCATCACAGCTTCCCACTTCTCCGCTGCGTCGCGCCAAGCAGCCGCCGCATCCTCGAAAAAAAGTGCCACAGCCTTCGCAGCCACTGATTCAGTTCGCATCGCTTCCGTTCGCCAATAAACCGCTCTCTCCGTCTCTATCCTGAATGTTTCGTCTGCCTCTGTTTTATTGGTCGATGCATCCCCTACGCATACTTGCCACTTTTCCAACAGTTTTTCCATTTCCCTTATTAGGTTTTTATTATTAGAGACATCTGAATCTGCATAATTGGTTTGTTGTGACAAATTTGAAGCTGCCTCAATTGTTGCTGCAATGTCTTTCTTTGTTTCTGCTTCTGCGTCATCCTCTTTCCCCTGCACCACGATTTCCTCCTCCTTTTTGTTCGGTGACTGAGACTCGCCTCCTGTCTCAATCACACTTCGCCCCAAAATTTCCTCGTTTCCGGGCGGTGTCAAAGTCGATAACTCCTGATTATCCAAGTGCGATTCAGTTATTTTCCACTGATCAGGATGAATTGCTTCATTTTTTGATGACTGGGGAATCTTCTCTTCTTGGCTTGTATTGACATCATTATCTGCTGTTGTTTGACTGCCTCTGTATATTTGAAGTAGGGGTGCGCCAAGAACGAAGACGATAATTAGCAACACGACTGCAATAGCACAGAAACTCCATTTGAGTTTCCGGTTTTTCGCATGAATTTTATCATCCTCGTTAAAGGACGATTGCAGATAACCTCCTAATTCCAGAGTGACGTGCTGCAGTCCTTTTTTCGTAGGGTTGAACCTACGTCTACTATCACTCTGTGAGATGTTCCAACTGTTTTCCAATGTTTCATCTGCTTGTGGCACCGTTTCCCAGTTCTTAGGAGCTACTGGCCGATAACCTGTAAATAATAATCATAAATCAGGAGGGATATAAAATGAGAGATTGAAGTACATGAACTGCATATGATTGAACCCATTACAATCGATTATACTTTTTTGGCAAAACATACAAAACAAACTTACGCCTCTACTCTCTTACCAAGTCCAACTCCAACAAATAGACTTCATCAGGAGTCAGGAAAGTAAATGAAGCACACAAGCGACAGACAAGTGCAATCGACAGAGACCCACGAATACGGAATATGAATCTCAGAGACCGCTTCACAACGAGACCCCTGAAGCTCGTATACAAAAGAGGGAACCCGAAGAGTATCGATGACGAAAGGACCATGCCAAAAATTCAGTGGTACTGTATCCAGTCGTATCCACTGACGACGTGGGTGTTCTTTCATGGATCCGCAACTTTAACGCAATTTAAAATACTGATTTTCCATTTATTCAATTTCATCCGATTGTCATTTTCCTTTTCTAGATCAATTCTAGATTCATGGAAAATATGGAATGCTACGTTATTGGTAAACTGCCGGTCAGTGCATCCGTCAAAACGTCAAAAACGAAGTAACATTAAGGTCGAAATTACCTAATATTGAAGGATAAATTAATGAAGTTCTTTCAGAGGAAGATCGAAGAGGAATCAGAAAGGAATGATGAAGGAATCACCAGTGCCAAGAACGTCACTTTCATAATATTGAGAGTGTTATTTCCGTATTTTTAAAATGCCATAGATTTTTAAATAGATATGGTTGCATTACTTCGGGACGTTTCTAACTTCGTGGGTTGCATAAATAGGGGAAGAGGACTTGATAATTTGCGATATTATTGAGAACCACTGCCATACCACGGAAATATGCACAACTTAACTGGGCTTATTTTTGGATCATAAATATTTAAATGAATGGAGAAACTTTAACATAAACCCAATTGATAGAATGAATTTGTGCTGCTCTTGTCCTTGTGAGAAAGTCAGTTTTCACAAGGGTGCATGGGAAACAGGTTTTCGTTTGATAGTAACCAAGAAAAGCGGAAGCATGAAGCCTATCCCCTTCTAATATTCGCAGAAATATTCTTTGTGAAATAGGCACTTCAGTAATTAACATATTCAAGCAGTTAAACAGGTTAGTTTGCAACACAGGTTAATTCCTAAAAATTTCATTAGGCAATCCTACTGGAAACTGTGAACCCGGATTCCACTTGGCGAAAGGAAGATACCTTCTAAGGCAATTTGACATCACTAAAAATTGGGGATTCCTGATCTGCTGCCCCAGCATAATTCTCATGAATAAAAATGGTAATGTAGTGACTTAAATACCCCTCGATTGCAAACTAAGGTCACTTCTCATCGTGTGTAGCTATTTTAGACAATACCACACTACTTCTGCTAAAGATAAATCCTCTCCTTGTTATAACATAAAGACAGCGTATGGTAGGATGTCATATGAATAAGCTGGAATAATCGCAGCTTTGGTTTCGACGTAACATTCACTACGGTATTGCAATGAAGTAAAACCGCGATCATAAATTCAAAGAAGCTGATAGGAGAACAGTTTATTTCGAAATAAAAAATGTTTGCCACCAATAAGATATTCATATTTGATGAATGTTGATCAAATTTCCTCAGAGAAACCTCATGATGGTGGAATAAAACAGAGGTCCTCTCTTATCTCGTTTCCCTCTACAGTGCCGAACTCCATCACTCATATCCAGATAGGCAGAGTCAATAATGTAAAATCCAGGAAGATAAAATTAAAAGGTATGGGAGCTACGACCGAGGGAGGAATAATGATAGAGGGTTATTTGTAGCTCATCATCGAATGCGACTCGAGATTCTAGACGCTTCTTCCCTTCCCTCACTCGGATACGCACTGATATTGAAATATTATATTATTTTAATTCACTCATCCAAACATTGTAATTGCTTAATTTTTGCGGCATGAATATTTGAAGCTCGTGGTTAACTTATCATTCCGTCAAACGTTAATAATTTCCATATGGGCGCTTCTTTTATGAGAATTTTCATATTAGATTTTAACAACCTTTACAGCAATGTTGGTTTCCAATCAGGAAACAAACTGATGCATACCATTTATGCCCCATGAAGGAAGAAAGTCCCGTTTTTAAGGCATTCAACATCCATTCTCGATTATTCCTGCTTTCAGGCCTTGAAGCAAGGCTTGAAGAAAGTCAGATGTTCAGCTAAGCAGGTGCACTTAATCCATAGCCATCTCTAGCTAGAAAAATTTAGTTTGAATACTTACCCGTTGAAATCCCATCCATGACTGCGTTCGTCCACAAGTTCTTGGTGTAGATAAGAATTGTCGTCCCAAACTAAATTAAAATGTTATTAGGCGGACGGCCATGAGGTCTAATTTTTATGTGAGAACACAACCTGAAAATTAAGATATGTACAGGGTGACCCATTTAAGTATAGAATATATACGGTTTCGTTTGACTATAGCTTTGGAAAATTCTTACCAACTGTAATAATATTTTAACAAAAAATAGTGTTGATGTTAAAATAGAATTTGCACAATTTCTTTTAATTTCTTCAGCAAAGTTTTTGAGAAATTCAATTTGTACCGTAACTCGAAACTTTTGCATAGGCCCTCTGATTCCTCATCTAATTCAGAGTTTTGGGAAATATTGATTTTTCATTGTGACTTGTATATTGTGCATTTGTGCATGTCATTGGTGCTATTTATTAAGCCCTATGTCTAAATTTGCCGATTTTTCGTTTTCCGATGTCATTTTCTGTGAATGAAGGGGCAAAGGTTGCTCCTTAGTGCAAATGGGGTTTGCAGGACATTAACAAGCCACTTGTTAGTGCCCTACTCCTTATTGGTTGACATATAATTTCGTGCAAAACTTGCTATAGAAGTATACGATTGAGGTTCTCGGCGTTTTAGGAAATTTGGACTCGGGAACGAAATTCAATTCAAGGAATTAAACTCACGCCAAAAGTAGAAGACTCGCGGAAGCGATTAGCGGCAAAAGACAGGAGTTCAATGTGTGAAAGTCAAATATAATTTCATAACCCGGTGAACTATTACGAGTACGTTCAATCGCCTTGAGAACCAAATCATGATATAAAATATAAATTCTCCAAGACTTTATATTAGAATTCGATGGAAAACCAGCGTGTGTGTTCAAGTTACGATAAAAATTGCATTTCTCAAAAACATTGAAGCAGAATTCAATTAAAATTAGCTAAATAAAATTAAAATGTCAGCACTACCTTCTGTTAAAATACTATTAAAATTGGCTGACGTTAACATGAGCTACAACTAAACAAATCTGTATCTACATAAATGGGCCACCCAATACTGTATAATGACTAGAGAAGTATTTCTTGCATCCAGAAATGCATATTGTATGCATGAATCTCGAGCTTCCGCGAGAGAAAGTCAACAAAATGTAAATGCAACACATTTATTTTTCTACGTTTTTGGCCGGTATGGTCTTGGTCTAACCAATTATGCACTAGAAGTGTTTCGCTGTCATGACGTATGCACCGCATACGTCATGACAGAGAAATACCATAAGGCAAAATTTCCATGGATACACATACTACATCCAGTTGAATACGTTATTGGTCGTGTGCCTCCCACATCCTATACCAGATATCCAGAAATACTTAGAACCGAAGAATTAGTGCAAGGGCAATATATAGAATCCACAATATCTTATTATGAAATTAAATGCTCTTCCCGGTCTCACTCCATCACGTCACTGGCGAGGTGAGGAAAATAAATCCAATTCAAGTTCACAAGAATGTGCGTTGAACGAAGACGGTCATCACTCGCTAACAGCCCGAAGCCTCCAATCTTTCGTGGATTAGCTTCGTTCAGATATGATATCTTTATTACTTGCCGCCATAATATCTGGCTTTTGACGGTAAAAAAGCATGTCAAAGCTCATGTTGAGGCTCCGTTTCCCGTTGAAAGCAAATTTGGGAGCTGGCTATGCTTTTTTGAGGCACGTAGTCGCTCATTCCATCCAGCCATCCATCCATCCATCTTCAACGCCCGCTATTCCTTTCGGGATGTCCAGGAGCTCCAGGAGATTCAGATATGTCAAAGCGAGAAAAATTTTTTGTCAAACTCTTCCCTGCTTTACTTTGAAACTACCAAATATTCTACTAAATATTACAAATTCGGTATGAGATCATAAATTGCAGCAATAACTTGACCAAATGTTTTTCAATTTAGAAAACACAGTATCATAAATTTTTTGTTGGAAAGCGTTTCACCTTCATCAGCCACTGTTTTCAGAATGAATCCTTCATTGAAACATCAGCCTAACTCTTACAGACGGTGAATGATCTTATAAGTAGAAGTGGCTCGCAAGGTCTTAGCAACCCCCCCTCCCGGGTGCATGGAGGAAGAGAACCAAATTCTTTTCTGAATAAAATGACCATCCTAGGAAAAGATCCGTCAAGAAAATCAAAAGAATTTGTCATCGAAATGCCGACGTTATCACTGCTGCCCCTTCTCTCAAGGAAAATATATATGACGCATCAAGCATTTGTTTTCAAGTACTTAGCAAAGGACCCTCTACCTACTGAGATTTGACAACTCAACTCACTCCTTGGCAACTGACACAACTGTCCTTCCTTATCTCGCAGACAAGGTCCTCTGGTTTTTCACATATACAATAACCCTTAGCTCGTGAAGAGGCTAAGGTTCCTGACGCAAATGACCTCTACCTGTCTTACTAAATGGGAATTCAGGCGGAAACCTATTACCCAGAAGGCATCAATGAGAATGAATCGTATGGAGAAAGTACCTCAGTAGTAACTCCTGAGCACACTTTTCATAGGTTCCTAGCTTTAATGCCACAGGCCAACACATCGCCTTTTTCTTAGTAATGAAAAACTGCTTCTTTGATGACGTAAGGGAGAGGTCTGGGACAATATGAAGAAAAACAGACATGGAAAATATCTTTCTTCTGTCTCATTCATCATGGGAACGGAGATGTTTTTAAGCATCCACTCTTCTTCCAGAACACACTTATGTTACTACTGTGGCTTCTTTGTATGTGAAACTTTAGGCATTTTGAAGCTATACACTGTTAACATACCCATTTTCCCCCTAGTATAATTATAATTAATCAAATTCTGTTGAGAAAATAGTCCAGACAGATATTTTGGCTTGACGATAGGAATCCTAGTCTTCTGGACAGTAACTCCCTGATAGAAATTGTTCAAGTATCTGGCAGAAATGACAAAAAAGCCTTCTGAAGTTGAATCTTCGACGGTAAATCCACAAGTCATTGTTAGAAATTGATGGAAAGTTTCAAAAAGCCAATCTTGAACCATAGCAATCTAGACCTTAATAATTGTCCATAGTTGAGAACTATGTCTTAATATTGAATTTTAAACCTTTTCAGAAGACAATACCGTTTATGCAATCTCTCGGAAAGCAGACAATTACTTTGGAACTGTCTATCTTTTCATCAAAATTCACTTTAATGGGTAAAATAAGGATTCAAAACTGGAGATGAAAACTATATTAATGGACAGTTAATGAACGCTTGATAGATATCCCTGGCATTCCCTATGCTCCTGAAAACAGGTCAATTGGATTCCCACAGGATTTTATGTTCCAAAAAGCTCCAAAACGACCAGCTCAAGCAACAGCAGACAAGTGTGAAATGGGTGTGTGGCTGTCTTCCGTCGGCCTGGCTGGGAAGTTTTACCCCATCCATCGTATTCTTAGGACTTGGCCCCTTCCGACTATCACTTGTTCCGGGCCCTCAAGAATGACTTGCGGGACAAGGCCTTCGACGATCGAGCACGGCTCGAAAATGATGTCGGCCGTTTCTTCGCTTCACAATCGCCAGAGTTCTGGGCAAAGGACATCGAGCAGTTACCCGTGCATTGGGAACATGTCATAGACAACAATGGTCTTGACATTGCAGACTGAAATTGCATTTCAATAATGTTATAAATTTAAAAAAAAATTGCGCAGTGTTGCAAGACTTTCTTTCCAACCCAATACTTTCGAACCATTGTGTACCCCATAATTTGGATATCCTTTGACTTTGAGGAAGTGGTTCACACTAAGTGAGAACCCTAAATCCAGAGATTCGTACAGATGATCTTTTCAGATCCATAAAATCTTGGTCGGATTGGCTCACGGGGATACCAGTAAATTTATATAGGGTCCCCATACTGATATTCAAATTTTATAAAACTATAAATGCGGTTTATTATAGTCTAAACATGCGCTATGTAGTTACTGTATATCAAAATGGAATGATGTGTCTCTTAATTCATCCCTGAATTTTTCTCACATGTATTCATGGGTGGGAAGGAGAGGGATGCGAAACCACTCTGTCTTAGTAATATAATGCTATCTGCCACTCTGTCTAGTAAAGAATGTCCGCACAATTATACATATTTTCGAAAGGGGGTGGCAGCTCGAAAATGGTGGAGAAATGTTGTTTCAGCGCAAATACAGCAGGACGTTTCATTGCATCGCCTCCTTTTCGTGAAGGGGTTCATGAAAGGATTCGCCTTTCCTACTGTATGCTATATAAAAAAGAAGGAAAAATATTAATTCGTGGGACCATATAGTGGGAAAATGATTCCATACATACCTACAAAGAAAACAAATTTAATTCTTAAAAGCATTTGCAAGTCACTTCAACATCATTATAAAGTTCAATGTAAATGGCTTTTATGCCTCTGTTCAACCTCCCAATACATGCAAAGGCTCTTTTATTTTCATTTTGTTCTTGGTTTTTACGTTTTTCATTACCTACTAGTTATTTATCATTTTTCAATGTTGAGGCAATATTGAGACCTGATTTATTGATCTTTGCTTTTTCTTGTCAATGTGCAAATCTGCAATCACATCACCTGAGATCATTTTCTCCTCCTTCACTGCCTTACTTGACTTTTCCTTTGCCTCACTTGTGGCGCCCAGTGCCGCAATCCAGACTTCCTTCACATCGTTGGCCCTAATTGCAATGTTACTTAAGCGGGTTTGCGGACTCTCCCCCTTTTCAACATCTTTATTGGCCTCCAAAAGTGCTTCACGACACTTCGCCATCACTGCTTCCCACTTTTCTATTACGGAGAACCAGGCAGTCGCGGCATCTGCGTAATAAACTGCCATCTCCCGTGCAGCTGCTGACTGTGTTCTCACTGCTTCCGTTCGCCAGTACTCTGATCTCTCCCTGTCATTTCTCGATGTTTCTTCCGCTGTCTTTTTCTTTGTCCTTGCATCGCCTATACACTCATGCCATTTCTCCAACGTTTTCTCTACTTCCTGTATCAGCTTC
>CAJPEV010000563.1:0-71977 GCA_905338385.1 Darwinula stevensoni | reverse complement strand
GAAGCTGATACAGGAAGTAGAGAAAACGTTGGAGAAATGGCATGAGTGTATAGGCGATGCAAGGACAAAGAAAAAGACAGCGAAAGAAACATCGAGAAATGACAGGGAGAGATCAGAGTACTGGCGAACGGAAGCAGTGAGAACACAGTCAGCAGCTGCACGGGAGATGGCAGTTTATTACGCAGATGCCGCGACTGCCTGGTTCTCCGTAATAGAAAAGTGGGAAGCAGTGATGGCGAAGTGTCGTGAAGCACTTTTGGAGGCCAATAAAGATGTTGAAAAGGGGGAGAGTCCGCAAACCCGCTTAAGTAACATTGCAATTAGGGCCAACGATGTGAAGGAAGTCTGGATTGCGGCACTGGCCGCCACAAGTGAGGCAAAGGAAAAGTCAAGTAAGGCAGTGAAGGAGGAGAAAATGATCTCAGGTGATGTGATTGCAGATTTGCACATTGACAAGAAAAAGCAAAGATCAATAAATCAGGTCTCAATATTGCCTCAACATTGAAAAATGATAAATAACTAGTAGGTAATGAAAAACGTAAAAACCAAGAACAAAATGAAAATAAAAGAGCCTTTGCATGTATTGGGAGGTTGAACAGAGGCGTAAAAGCCATTTACATTGAACTTTATAATGATGTTGAAGTGACTTGCAAATGCTTTTAAGAATTAAATTTGTTTTCTTTGTAGGTATGTATGGATTTCATTTTCCCACTATATGGTCCCACTAATTAATATTTTTCCTTCTTTTTTATATAGCATAGGAAAGGCGAACCCTTTCGTGAACCCCTTCACGCAAAGGAGACGATGCAATGAAACGTCCCGCTGTATTTGCGCTGAAACAACATTTCTCCACCATTTTCGAGCTGCCACCCCCTTTCGAAAATATGTATAATTGTGCGGACATTCTTTACTAGACAGAGTGGCAGATAGCATTATATTACTAAGACAGAGTGGCCTCGCATCCCTCTCCTTTCCAACCCAATACTTTCGAACCATTGTGGACCCCATAATTTGGATATCCTTTGACTTTGAGGAAGTGGTTCACACTAAGTGAGAACCATAAATCCAGAGATTCGTACAGATGATCTTTTCAGAGCATCCATAAAATCATGATCGGATTGGCTCACGGGGATACCAGGAAATTTATATAGGGTCCCCATACCTGATATTCAAATTTTATAAAACTATAAATGCGGCTTATTATAGTCTAAACATGCGCTATGTAGTTACTGTATATCAAAATGGAATGATGTGTCTCTTAATTCATCCCTGAATTTTTCTCACATGTATTCATGGGTGGGAAGGAGAGGGATGCGAGGCCACTCTGTCTTAGTAATATAATGCTATCTGCCACTCTGTCTAGTAAAGAATGTCCGCACAATTATACATATTTTCGAAAGGGGGTGGCAGCTCGAAAATGGTGGAGAAATGTTGTTTCAGCGCAAATACAGCGGGACGTTTCATTGCATCGTCTCCTTTGCGTGAAGGGGTTCACGAAAGGGTTCGCCTTTCCTATGCTATATAAAAAAGAAGGAAAAATATTAATTCGTGGGACCATATAGTGGGAAAATGAAATCCATACATACCTACAAAGAAAACAAATTTAATTCTTAAAAGCATTTGCAAGTCACTTCAACATCATTATAAAGTTCAATGTAAATGGCTTTTACGCCTCTGTTCAACCTCCCAATACATGCAAAGGCTCTTTTATTTTCATTTTGTTCTTGGTTTTTACGTTTTTCATTACCTACTAGTTATTTATCATTTTTCAATGTTGAGGCAATATTGAGACCTGATTTATTGATCTTTGCTTTTTCTTGTCAATGTGCAAATCTGCAATCACATCACCTGAGATCATTTTCTCCTCCTTCACTGCCTTACTTGACTTTTCCTTTGCCTCACTTGTGGCGCCCAGTGCCGCAATCCAGACTTCCTTCACATCGTTGGCCCTAATTGCAATGTTACTTAAGCGGGTTTGCGGACTCTCCCCCTTTTCAACATCTTTATTGGCCTCCAAAAGTGCTTCACGACACTTCGCCATCACTGCTTCCCACTTTTCTATTACGGAGAACCAGGCAGTCGCGGCATCTGCGTAATAAACTGCCATCTCCCGTGCAGCTGCTGACTGTGTTCTCACTGCTTCCGTTCGCCAGTACTCTGATCTCTCCCTGTCATTTCTCGATGTTTCTTTCGCTGTCTTTTTCTTTGTCCTTGCATCGCCTATACACTCATGCCATTTCTCCAACGTTTTCTCTACTTCCTGTATCAGCTTCATCTTGTTAGTGACCTCTAGATCTATGTGGTTAATTGGTGTGGAAGGCTCTGAGGTTGCCGCAAATGTTGCAGCCATGTCCATATTTTCCTCATTGCGTCTTCCTTCTGCCTCTTCCTCTCTCTCTATTTCCTCTCTTTTCTCCTGCTTCACATTTGGTGACATGGACGCACTTCCTGTCTCTTCCAAAGTGAACCCCAAAATCTCCCATTTTTTTATGATTCTGCAGTAGAAGACTTCGCCTGGTTATTTAAATGTGAATCCGTTTCATTCCAATCCAGAGGAAGATGATCAATTCTTTTTTTGGATGGTATGGGAGGGGTCTGCTGATCTTGACCAGACTCGACATCATTGACTTCTGTATTTTGATTTTCTCCATGTGACCCACCTAGCAGAAAGACGATGGCCAACACTCCACCGAAAACAATGAAGAAGCAAACACAGAAAAGCACGATAATTTTCCAAGAGCCGTCTTGAGAGATCCGTTTCTGGTCTGATGACGCTACCGGGCAATATCCCTTTCGGATGCATCTCCACGGTGCAAAGATCGCAGCTTTGAGAAGGCGTATTCCTGCGGGTGGTAAAGTTAATTCTGAATTAGTTCTTAACGTTGAAGTAGAAGATGACCACAGAGCAACTCATTTCATACACAATATTACGTTGTATTTATTTCCATTCACGGTATGCTGTGTAAATTGTAGATGCTAACAAAGAGATTTAAATTTGTAGTTTTTTCACTCATCACGGGGACATGTTTAGAATTGCAAATCCATTTTTCCCTCTCCCCCAACAAAAAAAGAAACGGAATAAACTCTGGGAAAGAAAATGAATTACTTACAGGTAGAAGGAATCATCTGCTTATATTTTGCAGGTATGAATGAAACCCCTTTCATTCACTTCAATTGTATTTGGTCGATTGGAAAGTTCTGGCCGTTTCGAGAATTTTAAAGGAAAAAACGTCTGGAACTTTCTCGAAACTTCGACCGCGACCGCGAACCTGACCGCTGAGGTGTGCACTTCGCTGCTGTCGTACCAGTGTACAAACGACTGACTGGATTCCGTAGTCACTGGAGACGAAAAGTGGATGCTGTACGTCAACTACCGACGCAGGCCCCAGTGGGTCGATGCTGATGCCCAGCCAGAGCCGGAGCCGAATGGTGACCCCGGAAAAGTTATTTTGTGCATTTGGTGGGACGTGCAAGGCGTGATCAACTTCGAGCTGCTCCCACCCGATACCAGCACCACTGCCGCCTACTACTGCGATCGGCTACAGAAGCTCGCCGACAAACTCTGCACGGTGAGGCCAGGCAACCGTCGTTTTCGATTCCTGCACGATAACGCAAGACCGCATGTCGCGAAGATCGCACGACAGAAACTGCTGGATCTGGGCTGGGAGGTCCTGCCTCACCCTCCGTATAGCCCAGATCTGGCGCCAACCGGCTAACACCTCTTCCGCGCTCTGGACAACCATCTTCGCCTGAAAGGGTTCAAGGATGACGCCGAGGTCGAAAACTGGCTGCCTGATATTTTCGACTCACAGCCAGGTCAGTTCTACAGGGATGGAATCAGGAGTCTGATCTGCCTGATCGTTGGCAGAAGGTGATTGACTGTGACGGCGATGATGAATGAACTTTTTGCTTTTTTAAAAAAACTCGGTTGTATGGAATGTTCTCGAAACGGCCAGAACTTTCCGATCGACCCAATAAAATATAGAAGTATAATAATATCTATGATCCAATGAAATATTTCAATTTCTCACCTCCCGCATCTGGCGCATCCATGAGATATAATTGCCCGACTTCTTCTAGGACGTCCATAAAGGTCCTGATCCCATTCGGACCTTTCTGGCGAACAATTGAAAGGATGGCCTCCCTTTCTTGAACTCTCCCCTTCGGATTTTCTACGCTGTCTCTCCACTCTGGCCCGAGTATTCCCTTCGCAATGAGCATGCCTGGAACTCTATCTACGTCCAGTTTATCTAGCAATTGAGGCCAACAATTGAGAAGTCGTTCTTCAAGGGAAGGTGACCTTTCAGATGCCATTGCACATACGCAGTTCCTTCTAGATCAATCCTGAAATGACAATGCCTCTTGCTTGGTGGTCGTGTGGCAAGCTTTCCAAACTAAGGAAGGGTATGCATCGGTTTGTATCTGAGAAGCTTGAGGAGGATATATCAAGCCATACTTGCAAATTTAAACATACCCAAGTGAAAGATATTTGTAAAAATCAATAGAACGGAATACAAGAATTTTTAGACTCTATAGAATCTATGAGCCTCGATGTAGTGACTGCATAGATTCTGAAAATATGTCTACAGGACATATACATTTCCGAGATATTGGCATGCTGTTTATAGATCAATGTAATATTCTAAGCAGTATACAACGTATGACCAAGTTCCATCAACTTTTAACCCATACATATTTGTTATAATTACTACAGCTATAATCTCCAAACTCGCACTGTTCATAGACTATACATGGTGTTACAAAAGTGAGGAATCATAGGAAAATAACATGGGGATCCTTTCCAGATAAGATTGTACAGTATAACAAGAACAAGTTAATCTGAGCTGATCCTTCAACTCCTTAGCTTTCGTAATCTCAAAGTCTGATTCAAGTTGTCCAGTGTGATACTGAGTGACCCATGGCCACTCAATTTGGCCCAATTCGCCCAATTTTCGTGTAATTATCAGAATGTGAAACATTTCTACAAAAATTGAAAAAAAAAACAAATTTGACCCAGAGTAGTACAGAGACACCCATGGTGTGTATTTCGACCAACTGTGGCCCATATCGACCCATGGTGATTTACCCTGAATATCTCATTTTCATAGTAACTGCAATTGACCTGAAGAGATCCAATAGGTGCCCTGTCGTTCCAAGAGAAAAGGTTTTATGTAAATCAATAAGACAGTATAGAGGAACTTGAAGACTCAATAGAATCTATGTCTCTATGTAGTGACTAAATAGAATCAGAAGAGAGACTTATAGGCCAAAAACTAAGATATTAGGTAAATGTTTGCGCATCGACGGCATACATTATGTGGTATACATTGTATGACCAAGTTTCCACAACTTTCAACCCATAAATATTTTCTCTTACTGCAGTTAAAATCACGAAACTTATTTTGTGCATAACACGGTGTCACGGTGTAGCGGGCTTCCTCCTTCACTGTCATCTAGTGTATCGCTTGGAGGGGAACTTGGAGGAGTAGCATATGAAAGTGTCCTTAGCGGCATTGAGTGTGTTTCAAGTTTTGTTGACGTTACAATTAACACGTACACACAATTAACACGTAGGTGCGACGCTAACAGGTTGACCCGCACAAGTTTTAGGCCTAAGACCGAAAAGAAAGCCAAACTTCATATACTCTTCCTCCATAAATAGGCTGTCTTTACCAATTACAGTGACATTGAGTGATACCCCTGCGATTTGTTACTTCTTTTGACCTAGCCCAAATGTTGGGCTTGGGAAATCTCGAGATGGTGTCGTTTGGCCTTTTCCGGAGAATATTGAGTTTCCAGCATGAACAGAGTTTAGAGAGAACCAGGGTCAATGTTGTCTGAATCCAATTCTACTTTCTCAGGAACAGAAATGGTGAGAGGTCCCTAATTGGTAAGGGTATATGCTCTTCCACCTACATGAGATTTCCGTAATTTCATGTAGTCCGTAAATGTGACATCATATTCTGAAAAGATGCCCTTGTACTTGCATTTCACAAGCACAATGATGAAAAAGACTCAAGATAGTATCTCTGCTCCTTCAAAGCTCCTCTTGAATCCTCATGAGGACAACCTAGAAGCTATCCTTGGAATTGAAACAAGGATTTAGAGAGATATGGCTTCTCAGAATCTAACTACAGATCTGCAACAACTGGTCTCTTCTCTTAGACTGAGAAGTATAGTTCATTCACCCTGAGCTGAATTGACCAAGGAACATCATTGGACGATTTAGAAATAGGAACCCCAGTTCATACCAAGTCAGAGAGATCTGAATCTATCCATTTGTTGATTCACTATAAATTTAAATGTGGTTACTCGTATGTATCTTGAACTGCATATACATGCCTATGGGAGCAGTGCCTCTTCAGAATTGAGAGCAAAATGGGCAAAGTCCTCAAGCTACATGCTTCCATCAAGTGATCTTCAAAGAGCCACTACTAGTCTTCAATATGAGGAATTAGAGGGAACTTATATATTGCAGCTTCAACCTAACTGAGCTTGAATAAGATTCTTGGGAAGCTTTTTGATATCGGGAGTGGTGTGATGTTATCAAAGAGAAATTTGGACAGTGTCATAATAATGGCTAACGGATCTGGTGCTAGGTTCCCCAATGTCTCCTTGTGAAACTTTTCTCCATGGAAGACTTGAAACGAATTCTTTGACAGACAAGGCTTTCCATGCCAAGCTGGGAAAGGAAGCTCATCTGCCTCAATCTCATCTTAAAACTATTCTGAGTAAGTCTGCATTTCATTTATATATGTCGTAGGGTTTTGTGGAATTCAGGGGATTTCGAGTCTCCCTAGGGGGAGACAGGATTACACTAAACTCGCAGGTTTAGCGGAATCCTCTCAAAGTCGTGTCAATGTCACTACACCCTAGGGAGATTCCATATCTCCCTGGCTTGAAAATTACCCTTCCCACGGCTTGTCCCGCCGAGGGTAATTCTCCTATCTTTTGCATTTACAGATTATTTAAGGCTGAAGAATGCCGTGTCATAGTCTGTTCCCGACTAAAATTCTCGGATATATGATAGAATCCCTCTAACACTTTTATTGTGGGTAGCCATAAAAGTGATTAACTGAACTTGACATGTGAGTGACACCCTTATGGGAAATAATGCGCAGGGTTGTCAGATTCTGTTGGAATCCTCCCATGGCCGCAACAACATCGGCAGGACGCTCAAACGAAGAAAATCCATAAAAATCCATATCACACGTTGAGAACCCTATATATATATTTTTAACTCTTCCCATAATGGGCGAGGGCAAAACCCTAGAATTTATTGCCCAAAACCTCATACGTGAAGCTCATTAGCCGTCTTTATTATTTTCAATATCTGATACCTTTGGTCGGGAATAGACTATAACTACCAGTCAGAATGCCGCGCCTGATTCTGCCTGCCACTAACGAAGAAAGAGAAACTTGGAAGACAGAGGTTGTATTGACGAAGGGGAAGGCTTTGAGGGCAGAAACAAGCTACGCCAGTGAGGGTGCAGAATCCATCTGCAAGTGCAAGAAGTCTTGTCGCACAACAGGTGCAGTGTAAAAAAAACTAGGCAAAACATCAAGGACCAGTGATAGAAGAGGACTGGACACTCCTCTGGGAATCGCGTATCAGCAGTCATCCACCCTGTGCAGGCAGCGAACCTGATGGTCGCTGAGGAAAACTGCCTGTCTTCCATGGCAAAGCACGGCGGACGCTGGTGTTCTACAATTAATTGCTATAATTTCGACGGAAACTCGGGAGGGAAACACTTCTTCAGTTTTCCAGGACCGTAAAATAGGCAAATATTGAAGATTAAGTGATGTGGACCCATGTTTGCGTCTCAATGATTAGCTCCTTCACCTGAAAGACGTGCAAGGGCACTCTAAATCCATCTATATATAATGAAAATAAACTCTTACCCTTCATTATGAAAATTGTGAGAATAACTCATGAAAACGCATAATATTCTGAAACGGAAAATGAACGTTTCCTCGATGAGACACTGACACAAAATCAACCAAGTTGTGATAAGTTGGACAACTTCAAGTTTGCTTCTTACAACTAATCTTCATTCACGTATGCACAGAAAACCGTACGCCCGACACGCAAAGCACCTCGTACCAAACGCCCAGAGCTCTGTCAGCTGAGGCATGCTTCTAGGCCCCTTCCTCTTCCCCCTGTCTGATACTATTGAAGAATGAGTACTTTCTTCGGCAACAACAACATTGCTCTTTGGTTTCATAGTGTTCATCCTCTCGATAAGGTGCACACGGAAAAACTGATAGAGTAACGGTCGGAGACCGATGGAATGCACGTACTGCAATGGGGCAATGTGCTGTCTTCCTCAGCAGCCGCTTGGAGCGCTGCCTGCACATCGACATCCATGTTGATACGCGGAGTGCAAGCGTGCGTCATCCGAGTGTCCAGTCCTATTCTATTACTGGTACTTGATAACATGCTCATCATAGTGTCACTGGGGAAAGCCGTGCAACCTCCCAAAATCAGACAAGTTTATTGTTAATTGACTCAGTTTCGAATCTAATTGACGTTGATTCTTTTCTTTCTGTACACGGGCTGAAATGAAATTGCATTTCCCCCAGGTGTCGTGATAACTCTCTTTCTCCCTAGGGTTAAACAAAATGATGGAAGCATTGGCAGCTAATCCGGGTGATTTGGAAACCCCCTAGGGGGAGGTGGCATAATGGAGGTTTTCGAGATGATTCCGCTAAACCCGCGGGTTTAACGGAATAAAATGCTACTGTGGAAGGTTCGAGAAAGTTCCAGAAATTTCTTTTCTGGGAAAATTCTCGAAACGGGCAGAACTTTCCGATCGACCCAATACTATGGAAGTTCAGAGTACGGCGTAAAAGTACCGATATCAGCATATTGCACTAATGCACTTACTTAAAAATCTAGCTTCTATGTAATGTAGTTGATGTACATCTTCCAAGCATGTTTTCATACGCAATTACCTCTCACCTTTTTCATGTGGTGTAGTATTTGCTCGACGAGATGTTGGTCATCGTCTCGCGGCACTATTGGAATGCTGGCGCAGGCAAGGCGGACATTGCGACACGAGCGTTTCCTGAAAAAGTACTCATTTGCCCTGAGGAAACCTAGCATATCTATACATATCAATGGACATACATTAGCTAGTGTAAGTATTATTATGTGCCGTGAGCCTCCCGTATCAATCTATGGTGAAGCTCAGGTATTTCGTGCTAGGCCAAGAGACACGACGAATCCACGCTTATCACGAAGCTAACTACATTAGTCATGCAGCTATTCATACAGTGACTGGTGAGGTTACCGTAACGGAACCATTTCTATTCAAGAGAATATGTATGGAACTGAGGCGACCACAATAACATGTTCATGGGTGAGCGTCCCCATTGCACTGATCTTTTTTGGATATCTTATCTTACATGCCCGACCTTGTCTATAACAGTAGACATGTTTCTGTGGACACTGATGCAGCGTGTTTCATCAAGAGCCATTTTGGGATTGATTTACGACTTCTACAGGTACGACGTGATTTGCATAAGTGGGAAATAAGTATTTAGGGAGAAATCCCAAAAACGCAGTCCCTGCCTATGTTTGGCGTGAAGGATCTGCAGCACCTCCATCTAGTCATCGAAATTACCGAATGAAGGTTTAAAGTCTGAACTTACGAGCATAGGTCCATAACCTTCATCATTTCTTAATTTTCAGTCAGTGGCTCTAACCCTTGTCAGTATTATACGTTATTTGACTATTCGTCGAAAATGACATGATTTTTAAGGTTGATTCATAATTTCATAATTGGTCCCTGTGCATCCTTCCTCATCATAACAAAGTCAAAGGGACATTCCAAGCGCAGGGCGAGTGAGGGGCGCTCTCTTCATCGCTGCTCCTCATTCATATGCTTCCTTCGCCCGCATTCCATGTTTCGCAGCCACAATGAATTTTACAGTAGTGGGAAAGGGCAGGAATGAAAGTGAACGCAGAGTTAGTCGACTAAGAATATTGTTGGAATGTGCCCTAACTGTTTCTCAAGAGCATTTTCTTATCTGAAACATGTGAGAGCATATTAGTCAGTGCCTGGACAGGCCAACGCTCTCACACATACGTGATGCGTTCCTAGGAGTTCATTTCCTATCACGAAATGAACTCTATAATTTTATCATGCCTGCGAAAATGTACTGTACTGTGCATGTTCGCAGGCACAAGGACACCAGTTGCCCTGGTCCTTCTGAGAAGCCCCAATCAATCTTGTATGCAATCAATCTTAAGAGGTATAATCTAATATTGGCATCACAGGTCTAACGAGAAGTGAAAAAATTCCAATGCATGATAATGCCTGACAAATAAAATTTGGTGATGAATGCATATGATTCGTGTGGGTTCATGCTGATGATTGCATCATCAGTGAAGATGCAACCATATTTGGTTCAATCAAAAATACAATTTGATGACTGACTCCTGTTTAGTGAAGATTCATTGAAATCTGGCGATGAAGTGAAAATTTCTATGAACTGAAAATTTTTCATGACGAGATCATTATCAATGATGGGAAATCAAATATGCACTGCCAGCCAAATGTAGTAACACCTAGAGTGGACAAGGCTACAGCCATCAAACTTATCCCTTTTATTGGAGGCGTTGAAGTTTACAAATAATCAGTCATTCTCCGATATCTGGCATCCTGGTGGGGCGATACAATCATGTGAGGGCCATGTGATGTGGAATGGTATAATACCTCTGGAAGTGTTGTTTATCAGCTTGTGTGTGGGCCACACATATGACTAAAAATGGTACGGTCACGTGCATGTATCACGCCACTTGGATGCCAGGTATAGAGGAGTGATTAATCATTTGCATACCTTGATGCCTCCAAAAATGGCCCAAGTTTGAAACTGTTGAATCGCTCGTTCCAGGTTTTTTTCTATTTTATTTGCCAGCAGTGTATGCCGAAAAATTTTTTTCTTATAGAACTGCATTACGAAGGATTTTCGAATGGAAGTTGTTGCCAAAGTAATAGACAATTCATGCACCTGACCCCTTTGAATATTTCCGGACGATACCAGGCAATGATTAATGATTGGTGTAATACCTAATAATGATTCCTCATTTGTGCGTTGAATCCCGATTGAGACTGGTGTACAATCAATGCGCAATAAATCGGGGTAAATACATTGGAGAAGTATGGGTAGCTTATTTCATGGAAATTATACGAGGTGGGGTAGAGAAGATAGTGCACTTTATTTTGTATACTCAACGCTAGCATTAAAAGCTGCATTTGATATTTTAAGAGTATGGTAAGCCTGCGTGATATTCCTTAAATTTCACAGATTGGTAAACCTTGTCAGAGTGGAAACAAAACGTAAGAGGGTTGAGGACCCTGTGAGAGAGCAGCAGATTGTGAAGAAATTCCTTGTGACTGAAGGTGAAATATGGCGGCCTCTCAGGGTCGGACTGGCCCACAGGGATTCCAGAAAATTTTTCAATAGGGTCTCTTCAGACCAAAGGACCTCTGCACCTGCGGAGGGGGTCCCTTAGTTTGCATTTTGGAAAGGGAGAGGCGTGCGGGGGCCCCTTGTCAGCAATTTCCTAGGGGTCCGCAGGGTCACCAGTCCGACCCTACCGAATCCGACCACAAATGGCTGCAAAATTTTTATGAGGGCTAATTTAATGCTCCAATCGATGGGCTAAAATGCGACGGTCTGCCCGAATGAGCTCGTCCAGACTTTGAATGTTGACTCCAGCGACAGATGTGGTGAGGTGACCTATGCGAGGGTCACTTTCAATTGATGTTGGTCCAGATTTAAAATGTTCCACCAAAAAGAATACGGTTCGTACTTCCAAGCATTGGTCTTTATGAACATTTTGCAGTCGTTTGTGGGTGGACGCGGCCTTTTCACTCTCAATCACAAGGAATCACAGCAGAACAGCAAAACTATAATAATGCTGTTGGTCTGGATCATATCAGGTTAACTGACAGAAACCTGTCACGTTCGATTAATGAGGATATGAAGGAGCAACACATGCCTCCAGAAGCATCCTCGGGCAGACACATGTAGGTCAATAGTTAGCGGGAAAACTCCCTCCTCTCCATCCCATAGAGCAGCGGACTTTCTTGTAATCCGCCCTTCGAGGAGTGACCAAGCACACTTTATTAGAGGGAACTGGCCCCAATAGGAAGGATAATGATGTTTTGCCCTGCTGTTCAGCAGGGTGCCATGGTACGTCAGGATGATGACCAATCAAGTCCATGAAGATTGGTTTTGGGGAGGCATACGCGTGGTGAAAATGCAAAGCACGTTGGGAATTTTATATTTTAATGCCTTTGGTTCTCTACACGGCGGGACAGTGGAAAGACTCTGACACAGGTCATGAACGAAATTCCATGGGCGACTACAAGTAGAACCTCCCTGACTCTGGGAGCGATAGCAACATCATGCGAGGGATTGCGACATCCCTCAAGCGATTACGCGAGTACTCAAACCAACTTAAATTTTCCCGATAGATCCACTATCTCAGCGGAGGGCAGTGCCAAGGCGGAATTGTGAGTTTTGTGGTTTGCTGGGAGTCGGGGCACGCACTTGTGCGAGAACATACTGATGCCGATTGCGTTATCCTATGGGCAACAAGTAAACTCATCGAAAAGCTGCCGGTGTTGAATTATGCATATCAGTCGAGCCTGGAACTAAATCACGTTCAATACTGATGCAACTGACTTACTTCCATCAGGGACCGATATACTGTTGCTTCCATTCATTTGTCCCGAGCGGAAGCCTACTGACCCCTTGAATTTGGAACAGTGTTCAAAATGCTACTGGTGTACTTTAAATGCTCTTCCATGCACTATCGATCGACAGAATTCTCTATATTTATGGTTTCATGCAGGTCTTCGGAGCTGCCTATGTTCTCCAAGTGTTGCAATACTGTACTTCGTTTTTATGACAGGCCATTGATTTTCCATTATCTGTCAGTGTCATTATCCGTTATCTTATCTGTCAGTGGCATTAGATAGCAGGAACGAACCTGACCGTCCTATTTTCATGTGATGTAAAAGAGGAATGCACGTCTGCCCAAGTAGGCATTTAATAAATAGGCAGAAAAACGCCATGAGGCATCTTGCCATGACGTTCCACTCGATGATGTGCGACAAAAGAAATCAAAATATTCGAGACATGTCCAGAAAAAGACGTTGGTAATTATTTTCCAACGATTTGCGTCGGAAACGAAATCAAAGGGTTAAACCACGCATGAGACATAGATCGTTCAACTGTTCGCTAAAACATTCTTCCTTCACCTTCACCTTTACCCATTCAAGCCCGGCGGGATTCAGGAGTCCCGTTTTTTTGGAAATTTTAAAAGGATTATTAAGGAATGCGCAACTTACAGGCATTGTGATATTTTGAGACCCTGTGGTCAACGTGCTGCTATTTCTATAGTTAACGTCGTTTCATTTTGGACGGTTGGATAAGGACAATAATTTTTTATAATTTATCTTTTAAATTTGCGCCATGTAGGGGTGGAACCAGAGCAGCGATAGCACACGAATGTGCTAGGAATAATTTCGATTCTGGGCTCCCAGGTAAACTGAATTGTCTGCACTACGAATGCGAAATGAAGGACAAATTCATCCAAAACGTCTACGAAAGAGGGAAAAAGTGATTCAGGCTCTGCTTGAGGGGAAGCGACAAACAGTAACATTGCTAAATGAACACACGGCGGTGATTATGATGTTACCAATCCCATCACGGCCACCCAGCTGTTGTGTTCTGCCTAGGGAGTCATTCTTGACTTCATTGTAGTTTTACGATCAATTGTTTTCTTCCTTGGGAAGTTCGTATCAGATGGTACAAGAAAGATATGCCTCAAGAATTGCGACGAGGGCGATCAATCGTGAGATGGAAAATGCTCTTGCGGGCAAACCAAGAAAATATCGAATTCCTCTAACGTATGCCACTAAATTCAACTCTATATTATCAGATACAGAGACTACAGAGCTAAACGGCTAGAGATAATTCCCCTTGTGGAACAGAATCGCTGAGATCCAGCTCGAAGAAGTGGATCCAACATGGAGCACACCTACGGCTGAATCAGACCAAATATTCATTGCATGGTCCATTTTACACTGCCTGGTGTAGCTTGCTAATGAAACATTTCCGAAACCGTGGAATTCACAATATGGAATTCTTATGAGGGCCAATGTAATTTTTACATTGGCCCTCATGAGACTGGGGAGGTAGATTTTCCCTTCTTTTAAGGATACACGCAAAAATCAAGAAAGTTTGTATGCAATTCAATGTGAGCTACTTGCTTCGACTCAAATACAAGGCAAATTCACATTTTCAGGAATATCATACTTCCATTATACAAAACCATGATGGCATTTAGTATCACTTTATGCTCTGTACCAATGTGTGGAAGAGGAAGGAAGGGTATGCAGATGCAAGTCGCTTGTGCGCATGCATCTTAACTTTCTCCCAGGTTTTATGAACCATCGCAGATTCATAATTACATTATACTTAGTAGCCAAGGAAGTGATGACGATATTTTCCTCATTGCTATACTGGATTGAAATTATGTATGGATTACGATAATATAGGAACGTTTGAACCAAACGTTTGGACCGTCCATCAGGCAAAAAAGACTAAAACCAAGAACATCATGAATATAACATTTATGATTAAGTTTATTAAGAATGAGCTTATTCTCTTGCTTGCTTGGCCACATCGGGAGAATCAACGTACATCAGTTTCTTGAATACCAGTTTGCGATACGATGCGAGAAATACAATTCCTGAATCAACCTGAACCTATGTTCAGTATTTTAAACGGAAATGAGGAGATCCGCTGGTTTACTGAATAAAGGTTGAACATGTAGCACAATGGAAATGCACGAAGCATTACCAACCACAACAAAATTTAATTCGTTTTACGGGTCGGCATTTGCGTCAAATTGCACGCAACCAATCAGCCATCAACTGAATATTGAGAGCTGAAATATAGCGCACGCATTCCTTGGCATCCAAGGAATTATTCTTCCATTTGAGGAAGGCTAGCTCCGTCACATCTTTACCTAGATTATTATGGGGGGAAAACTCCATTTCATATTCTGAGAAGAAAAGGATGTCTCGCGTTCACTAAAGAATGGGTGGTATTGCATTGACATTGACTAGTAAAATGAATGCATCCGGGGGCTCCTTCCAATTGACACACTAGGTTATTAATTATATAATTATTGTTTTAGTTGTTATTTAGTTATTAATAATAAAAATTAAGATATATGATTTTGGAACTGCACGTCGATCCTCTTCCATTAGAAGAAACAAGGTTTGAGCCTTAGGAGACAGATGAGGAATGAATTGCCTATGCAATACGTCGTCTGGAGTGAGTGCTATACGAAGATAATCGGCGATGATGATGTAAAAAGACCACCACCCCATCAGCTTACCGGAGTAAAAGGTGTTCTTCTCCCCCTTGAGGTGAACTTTTCTGGATGATGTCTGGAAACTTTTCAACAGGTTTACATTCGTATCACCAGGTAAATACACATCCACGTAGGAATATGATTGTACCTTTGGCTTGATTTCTGATCTATTGAATTTATTGGATCAAACCCATTAGCATTTTTCTTCGTCAGTCGAAACACATAATCTTATTACAGACTGCAACTTACGATGGAAGTAGCGGGATGGTAGAGGCATATTGCCATGATACGAGGGCCACTCAATAAGTTATCTACCTGAATGTGAAAGGGATGAGCAACAGTAGTCCCTCGCTGTCCCAAAACACAATGGTCATAATATTCCCTGCAGATTTCTGAACACGAAACTTCTGAGGCGTTGGCGATCTCTTGTGCTTCCACTGCATGGACTCCTGTTCAGAAGGACAGATCTGACATCTGCAAGGAAAACTTGGAGTTTTCTAAACAAATCGGGGAAACTTTTTTTCCCAGAATAGTAACTGGTGATGAAACTTGGGTTCATCACTGGGATCCCGAAACCAAGCAGGAGTCCATGCAGTGGAAGCACAAGAGATCGCCAACGCCTCAGAAGTTTCGTGTNTAACGACGCGCCCGTCCACAAATCATGGAAAGTTCAGGCAGCAGTGAGGGAGTGTGGCTTTCAGGAGCTCAACCATCCTCCCTACAGCCCGGATCTGGCTCCAAGTTACTATTTTCTGTTCAGACACTTAAAGAAATTTTTGCGGGGAAAAAGATTTTCATGGAATGAAGAGCTGAAAGTTCTCTAAATTTGCATTCAATGTCACTAGAAATGTATGAATATGTATTCAGATTGTCAAATGAAGTCGATTCCACTTAGAATATCGCTCAATTGAATTCACTTGGCGGTCCCGATTTATTAGCCATATAGGCTGCATTTTGAAAAACATTGTGTAAGGGGATGCGATTATTAAAATAACCTGCTTAAAGGAATAAACTCATCTGAATGTTGAGGTAATTTTTTTTCAGTAGTCAAAAAGGAATATATTTATTTTTCCTTTACCGTGTTTTCGAAATGACCGACTTGTCACCCCATCACCTCTGTTGCTCAATGGAGCCAAAGTCATGAGCAGCTATCGCTTGACTTTTTAAAAGAAGAATTATGAGAAAGCAACATAAGAAAATAATAAAGGGATAAAATAATAAAATAGTTATGAACAGTGAGGAAGAAAAGAGCCGAAGAGAAAGGTTTTAGATAATTTTAAAACCGCAAAAAAAGTTCAGTATGTTCAGAAGATAGTGGAAAATACGAATTCACAGAAACGAAGAAATTTGAGATAATGAATTGAACAGAAAGAAATTCAAGGGTGAAAAAATGACAATAACGCTTAGGGAAAAGACGAATGGGTGAAAATGGGTGCTGCATTTGGGCGAGTGATTCTGAATTGATGGCAATGGGACCAAAAAAATTATAGGAAACAAATTTACATACTGTCCATGTCCATAATGAGATCGGCGTAAGTTGGTTGAGAAAGGAAGATTTGCTTTCTTGCTATTCTCAGTTATGTGATGTGGGCTGCAGATTTCATGGCAGGGTCGGAAGTCGTCCCACTTACCCTATTCTCTTCTGCCATATCAATAAGCGCTTTTTGCATTTCAACCCCTTCTCGTCACGAAATTCAACCTCCTTGTATGCCGCTCTGAGAGCATCTAGAACAGGGGTGTCACACTCGTTTAGGATGCTTTCTGGGGTGATTAGGGGCCACAATAAAAACCTTACACCTAATCCTTAATGCAAACAGGCTGAAATGTGTACTCCTTTTCCGTAACAGACTATTGAAGAAGACTTTACGGGCCAGATAAAATGGACTGGCGAGCCGGATCCGGCCCGCGAGTCGCCAGTTTGACACCCCTGATCTAGAAGAACGAAATTAGATAGGCTTCTTACTCTCTCAATGCAGTTTCGTTGCAGTAAATGTGAAACTCCAACTCCCCAAAGTCAGAGAGAACACAGAATCGCGTTTTTAGAGCAAGGGAATTTCTTTCCTATATTTTTCTTGTTTCTCCTCGCCCTCTTTGTACCCTCTTTGTTGGTTGCGATGCAATAATCCGCTATGAAGTATCATATTAGTCGTTTAGCGTGGGCTTAAGTGTGGGCTGGAGTCCCATCGCCCAGTGGTGCCGGATATGGTGCTGCAGTTAGGTCAGATTCATGACTGATTCAGCTTTCTTATCGATGCTTGAGTCTTAAGTTTGTTAATGTGAGGTGCTCCTTACGGAAATGTCCTATAGGAAACCTATATATATTTCTTCTGGGAAACCTATAGACTTTCCTATAGGTTTTTGAAACACGAAAAACCTATAGGATCCCTATAGGGTCTTATAGGTCTCCTGACCGATAGGATTCGGGAAGGATATTTTGGGTTTCAAAACCCAGGCATTACGACGGAAAAGGCAACCGGGGTTAATAATGGCGCAGCATTTTGGTGTAAATCAAAAACCGATTAGGAGTTCTTCCATGGTAGGAACACATGCATTATTAACACCAGTAATACGGGGGCCTGCATAATCTGTGGCCCTGCCGCAGATGTGTCGCTGGATTGCACGTCTACTTCCTTCGACCTCAGGAAACAGAAGACAGAACCTGCGAGCATGCCTCTTTACTAAAACTCCTTTTGGATAGAGTGTACTCAGTTTCCTACGTGGTTTTCAAAAGGAATAAGGGCATATTTCGTCACGGGACTCAATGATTATATCTGGAATATGGGGAAGACAAATAAGGAAGTGTCGAAGTTTATTGATTGCTACAATGAGGCAAGGCGAGACATTTGGGGACGTACAAAACTCTTGTGAGAGATGATTCCTTGGGTAAGGGAGGGCACTTTTGTGCCCTTTCAGAAATGTGAGAACCAAATACTTCCATCTAGTGGCCTAGAGGAGAACTTCAAACGGAACCCTATAGGCCAATAGGGTTCTGTATAAGCCCTATAGGGAACCCTATAGGCCCTATAGCGAACCCTACAGGTCCTAAAGGAAACCCTATAGGTTTTATAGGGAACTCTACGAGTCCTATACAGAACCCTTTGGGTCCTATAGGGAACCTAAAGGCCTTATGGGAACCCTATAGGTTCTATATGGGACTCTATAGGTCCCAAACTGAAATCTATGGGGCATATAGGATCCTATAGGATTCCTTTAGGTTCTTAAAGAAATATACCTAGGTATAGGAATCCTATAATACATTTTCGTAAGGGATAACATCAAGAGTTGTCAAGGACAACCCTTGATGTTATGAAACGCGAATCGATATGCTTCTTACACCTACTTGAATGAACACTCTCAAGGTCCAACAAGTTCTCGGACCCACTACAGTCTGTCCTAAAATATGTTGGACCATTTTTCAATTTGTAGCTTCTCGTTATTGGTTCAGACTATCACTGTGCGTTTTTGAGGGCTGACTAAGAAATCAAATGAGCACATACTTGCAAAGTTGCATCAAAATCCATCGATTCATTTCGGAGATGCAGCAGCTTATTCTAAGCCAAGTTGCGTCAGACCATTTCCGCCGGCAACACTCAGCGCGGGCACAGCCAGCCGGAGTGGAAACACACCGTTCCCACGTCGCAGGAGAATGCGAACCGTGCAGCGTTTGGGTTTCGATCAATGTCACGTGAATGTTCACTGACTGGCACGGTGCATTTCAAGCACATTTTCCGAGTGTCAAACAGGGAATTAATGAAGTTATCTTGGTCGTGCACATCATTTCAGTCATCCCGTATGAGGCACAATTATGAATTTGGAATAATGCGCGCATACAGTTCTGGCCGCACTCCCATACTGCTGGTACGCTCTGAATAATCTCCTGTATTTCACGAACTAGAGAATGTATATTATTATAACTTCGCATGCATGTGCTCATTTGATGTCTTAGGCAGTCCTCAAAAGCGCACAGCGGAAGTCTGAACCAATTACGAATGGCTAAAAATTGAAAAAGGGTCCAAATTTTTTTGGGACAGAGTGTAGAGATCTACAGAGGGACGCAGAGCTCATGATCATCATTCATAAGTCAGTTTAGGTCCTTGTGAACAACCTGACACAATACATTTCTGGTTCCTTCCCCATTCTACATAAAGAGCATTTGTAATGACTTTGCCATTCTCGCCTTTTTCGTCAATATCCACCTAATTCGACTCTGAATTTCCATGATATGCTCTCCTTCCCTTCACAGGAAGTCCAGAGCCGCGAAATTCTCCATCCATTTAATTTTTTCGTTTAGAAAAGGTGCGTTTAAGGAATTTGAAAGAAAAGACATACTGTGAAACGAAAAGAAGCAAACGAAGGCAAAAATAATATATAAAAAATTAGGACGATATGTACGTCAGTCTACGGGGGGAAAGGAGATGAAAAATGTTTCGCGGGCGAGTAAATAGAGAAAGGCGACGGAGAGACATTCGCTCACACCTTATGGCGGCTCTGAGAAATTACGCATAAGGGGCCGAGGGAGGGCCAGGAACGGCGCCATATGTTCACTTACGCCATGAAGAAGGCCATGTGCTAACGAATAATAAATGCCGTGCGGACTTTTACGGCAATATTTCCATATGTCGCACCATCTTTGGGGCTGAGACTAGAAAGCTTTAGAGAGAATTTGTCCCGCACACTGACCTCAAGAGGATGTCTGCACTGCAGTTATGTGGATGTTGACATAAAAAGGAGATAGTGCCGTTGTTTCGCGTCTCAGGACGCAGAATTCCATTTCGCGTTACATAGGCATTGTACAAATTACACCTTTTGTGGAATTTGTTCCAGGAAATCAATGTTAAATTACCCGATTCGTCGGTTCGTGCTGATGTAGCTCTGCATCCCTCTCATCTCAACCAGTAACACGATTTGCTTTTTTGGAAATTTATGCAAATGTTTATCTCTCTTCCATCCAGCAAAATAATCCACGTTTTGGTGAGTTATAATCTCAAACTTCATTAATGATGAACACCGAGGGGTTTTTTGAAAAGTCCCCTGAGTTTAAATGAATAATATATGCAAACTTTTTTTTCTATTGTTCCTCTCTCATTTTATTCAATCAACACTGTTCGACATAATTTCCACCAATGTCAATGCATTTCTGAAGGCGATGGATCCACCTTTCAAAGCATTGCTTGAAATCGGCTTTTTCCAGCTTCCCCAACTGCTCATTCACTGCAGAAATGAGCTCTTCTCGCGTGTCGAGCACTTTTTCCCGCAGTGGTTCCTTGATTTTGGGGAAAGCCAGAAGTCACAGGGCGCCAGGTCCGGAGAGTAAGGGGCGTCTCAGCAAGATTGATCCCAGAGGCGCCAATGAAGAGGAGAGTTTTGGTGGCCTTGTGAGCAGGCGCATTGTCATGATGCACAAGGTGGCGCCTGAGCTCTGACTCGGAGCGACCTCTGAGCAGTTTTTCAGAAACTTTTGGTAGGCACTTCTCGACGTACCACTCAGATGTCACTGTTTTCCGCTCTTCAAGCGGGACGGACGCCACAATTCCGCGCTGGTCAAAAAAAAATGGCGAACGTGGTTTTTCCAACGGACTTGCCTCGTTTTGATTTCAGCAGGGGCGCCACTCCTCTTTTACCACACCATGGACTGGTTTCATGGTCACTGTTGTAGAATCAGGCCTCATCACCTGTTACAAGGTTCCTGTAGCTGGAATATTTGCCATTTTGGAACTTTTCCCGGAACTGGCGGCAAAACTCCACACGGGCGTCCTTCTCCTCTTGTTTCAGCAAACGAGGCACCCATATAGCCGCCTACTTCCTATACCCAAGTTCTTCAGTCAAAATGCGCCAAATTGAGTTGGCTTTTATTCCAAGAATCTGTTCAAGTTTTTTCCAGTGTGATTCAACCGTCTTCGTCAACCGCCGCTTTCACGGCCGCCACATTTCGTTCATCGGTCGCCGTTCGGGGGCGTCCCCAGCGCGGGTCGTTCTGGACGCTAAAGTATCCAGTTTGAAATCGTCGAAACCACTTTGACGCAGTCTCCAGAGACGAAGCTTTGTCCCCAAGCACAGTTTTCAATTCATCAAAGCAAGGTTTAGCTTTTACATCGCGCAAAAAGTTGCAGAGAATGAATGATCGACGAGTTCATTACTGTAGTCAGAACCGGAGATTGAGGCGGATTATCATCACTACTTTTTCGTTTTCTTGTCTCCATGACTACCTGAAGGGATAAAAACTTGTCGAATATTCACAGACAGATTAATGAAACAGGTAAATTAAGTCCTACTTGCGCAACGGTCACCAGGCAACCCAGGGGACTTTTCAAAAACCCCTGGAAGGTTTCCTCCATCTTTAGGCTTCATATTCTTCCCAAATATTCTGATTGAGGAAAACGGGAAGAAATTTTGAAAATGGAAGGGTTTGAATAAATGGATCAGACGCAACCGAGTGAAAAGATGTTACAAATTGTGAGGAAGAATCCTAAACCCTCCATGTTACAACACACCGGAAAGCTGATGCCAGTGCAGTACGCGAATATCAACCCGTCAAAACCGGTTAAGATGTAATTTTTCGCTCATGCATTTCTGGCGACCGTTATTAATGTTGCGTAGCTCACTTTAATACCTAAGTTGTGCCTGCGTTTGCCCACTGTACAGTCAACTCTCATTATAACGTCACCCTCGATTGTCGGCAACCTTTCCCTGTGGACGTATCTCCCCATTGGCCTACATAATAAAGAACATAGAACATTTCTATATTTGCCCCAAATCGTTATAGCGCCAAAATTGGCTAAGACCAACAGTGTATTATGTTATCGAAGGTTGACTGTACTATGGTAGATACATCAATGTACGCAAATGCTTCTGCATTCACGCAAAAAATGCCTCCTTTCAAAATAAATGTATTTCCACAAATTTTGTTTTCATGACACGAACGAGGTTCTTGCAGTTCTCCAAGTGCAATCATAAAAAATGCTTTTTTTTTCTTCCTACTTTCGAACTAGAGGGTTGAATTGAATGCTCAGCACTGGTACCTCCTTATATTTCACGATAATGATAATCTACTTTTTTCATTGTCTTCCTCGCACTTCCAATTCCTACACGCCTACTATGCCATTACCTCAAGTTCCTGCCGTGGGCTGTCTGCTGGAGAATCTCTCCAGCAGTTTTCATCAGCTCGTGCCTTTCATTCGACAGGGATCGATCTTCCCCGTCTCGTAGAACACTGTACCAATGAGGCCGGAACCCTGAGCTTTCCGCCTTAGGTTCGATTTAGCTCCTGGCTTGTTCTTAATAGTGTTCGTAGGAACATTCCGCCATCTCGGAGTCGGAGGTGCCATATAGTTTCCATTAATTTTTAATGAAAAAGTCGAGTGCTTGCATTGTGGCAAGGACATGACCCAATATGTTTCTTTTTCACGCTCCCATGAGTATGGTGAGAGCAACCAAAGCAACATCATTTTTCACTTGTATAAATAAGATAAAATCAATGATGCGTCAGAATCCTACCAGGAAATGAGTCCGGGTCTCTGCTCCATCCGATGTCAATGTATCTTATCCATGGATGTTTTTTGGGCAACTTGTTCACTTCTGAAGATCTCTCAGGATCTGAACCAATTATCCTGATTGACGAATATATTACCACTATTATCCTTGAGCTTGGAATGAGCTTCCAATACCACTGAGGGAAAAGAATAATAGTTATGATTTAACCTCCGTGATAATTACATCCAGAAGCTCTTCTTAAGGTAAAAACCGTCTCTCAATCGTTTCAATTTCATTCGGCCGCCTAACACCGAATCTGAATCACCGAATCACCGCCCAACACCGATTCAATGATTGGCATCACCTACCGTCGAAGTCATTCCGCCGAAAGAGCCGCCTAAACATTATCGAAAGACTCCATAACTTGCGGTCAGGATATATGCAGCACGAACCGCTACGAATATGCGACAGAAATTGAATCCCCCGATTCCGTTGCGAAACGTACTACGACCGAATACGAAAATCCCATGCATCCCCATTGCGACAACTGCGACGGTCCCAGTGGTCGCTACGCAGTACTTCGCTGTCAGTGCGCATGGGCCCTTATTCTTTTTTATGTTGTCAGAGGAATGCAAGATAGAGGGTATTTCATTCGCATCCAGGAAATTTTTGGCCTATCTGTCGTACAATTCTGCTGCCTAAGCCTAGTCGCTAGCCCATTCGCTCGCCCATTCGCTAGCAGCTGCTAGCGAAAAAGACACGTTGGCTAGGCACGACCACGTCATCGAATGACGTCACTCTTGGGCAAGCAGCTGGCAGCGGTACATAGCAAACTATGGGAGCGCTGAGCAGCTCAGTCCTAACATGACGTCATGGGATGCTGGAGGCCTCAGCAGAGCTAGCAGAGCCGCTGAGAAAAAAGACACGCCCTATGTCTAGGCCATGGGGCTAGGGGGAAGAACATGTGACGATGCTTATGGATGCGAATAATATAAACGGAAACGGATTGAAGGTACTCACCCAAACAGCATGTTTATGTTAATTTTACGTAAAATGAATGTAAAATTTTTGTCCATTTTATGTCATTTTTACGCAAACCATTGTCAAGAAAATGTCAACATGTTTGCAGAAATGTCACCTCTGTGATATGTAAACGGTGATATAAAATTAACGTAAATTTTACGTAAAATTTACATTCCCGTTGGCATTCCAAACAGCATGTTTACATTCATTTTACGTAAGATTTATGTTAATTTTCGCCTGCATTCATGCGTATTTAAGGAGTCAGTCAGTCCCATTGAAGAGAATTGATATACCGAACCTACTATTCCTTTACGTTCTTCAGAACTCTAGGGTGGTTGGACGAGTACCCAAGTACTCATTCTCACCAGCACCCAAGAGTACCAAAGTGACCTACTGGTTCCTCCTCCCGTACTGGAACCTAGGGAGATGGAGTAGATGTTCAAAGGAGCTCTCTTCCTTTTAGGATAGAGAAGACGTAGTACTTGTGGGGCTGGGATTCTACTCTTCCCTAATCCCGTGCACTGCTGTAATAAAATGCTTAACTTCAGCATTTAATGATTCCCCGAGACATATATTATTAAAAAATATATAATAACTTCATGTTTTCCATATATATATTCATGGATTGCGTAATAAAAAGTAGAAGGATGGTAAGAAAACCTGATACTACATCAGGAAAACCAGTACTTAATATTAATTGAAGGATGCAGGGAACAAGGGTTCCATCTAATGAGGAATCTTGGTACTGCAACTGCAGGATGGTGAGCTAAAGTTTCATATGGATGGTGTGATGTTAATTTTTCATAAACCTGATATGTACTTCACGTCAAATGGAGTGACGTCTAGTTGATGTAAAATACACGTACACTTTGGTGACGTAAATATAGGAACGTTAATTTACATTGGAAATTTACATTGTTTGCAAAAAATTGATATCTTGTTTACGTGAACATGCTGCTTGGGCAATGTCCGCAATCAACCCAAACGAATTTAAAGATGACGTGAAAGAGTGAAACCTTTACATTTTGATAAATCGGCAACCTCCAACCGGTTCCTGACTGAGAAAGTACTAGCATCTATAATTACAAAAAAATATTGAACTCTCACTTCTCTGTTTCCTGTTGCGTATCTAGGTAACAAACTTGCTGTATGTCCGAGGTGCCTGACATTGTGGTATGTCTATCATATTTCCTGATGATATTACCGCTAATAATGTGTGGCATCTCTGCAGCAAGACCAGGGGAACTCCAAATATTTCTGAGGAAATCTTCGATTGCTGGAAGAATCTTCCAGTATTGCCATCATTATTTCCAGAGCCACTCGAACGTGGTGCATCCACGATCAGTCCTAAGCGCTCTTTGAATTCAGCTTGGATACGCTTTCTCTCCTTGGCCAACATCAGCTTTTCGTTTGATTCCCTAGCCTGCCACTTTTGGAACTTCAGTCTGTAAACCAAATTAAGGAAATATTCCATGAAACGTATCCATGCACGGAGACTTGAAAGTCCGAAGTTCAAATGGCTTTTATTAGTGGGCAGTTGACTATATAATACAAGTCATTTATGTGTCGAGATGTGGCTCCACATATGTAGCATCTCATGTTGGATCTGGTTTCCGTGAAAACGTTAATGACCATGCCATCGACAATGCATAAAAGCAGTGTATGCTGGCAATGAAATACAAGTCCAGATGGCGTTTGCGCGACAGAAGGCTCCAATGCAACGATTCGATCAGAAATATATTGCTTTTCTGCTTTTGTAGCCTCTTTACTATCTTTGATGAAATGGAAGCGGATTGGCCCACAGAATCTTGTAGAAGAGGGTACAGAATTTACCCAAACAATTTCCTTGCTCTCTTGGGTTTCTATTCTGAAAGGTACAAGTGTGCTTATGAACAAACTTACTTCATTCGAATTGTTAGGGCTGTTTTCTTTGAAAGGTTGCTTGCAGACACACTGTCCCGTTGTACCATCAAAACCCCACTTACTGATCATTAATAATTTGGTGCTCTGGCCTGGTGCATGAAAATCATCAGCCTCTGACAATCTTCGAAAAGTATGGTCTTGGAGGTTTTGCAAAGGCACTTCTCCACTCGTTTCAGTCACGCTGATTCCTTCTGGGTAACAACGGGGCATTTTGCCTCCAGTACCTTTCTTTAGGATGGGTATTGATCTTTGGCACCATGAGCCCTTGCCCCGTCTCGAACAGCCTGATACTGTCTTTGTGAAAAGCTGCTACGAATCGCAATATCCAGAGCCTCATCTGGGGGAAAAGATTGGTTGTTTTAGTTGATGCAAATATATATCTCATTTTAGTCGCTCGAGTTGGGGTTGTTTGGGTAGCTTGCTTCACAATGTATGCTTGATCTGTCAATTTTTTCTATTTGAGAGAACGTGCAGCAGCAAGCACTAGGGCTTCCTGGTCACAGCTGTCCTTGATTTTCTTGAGAAGCTGAGTCTTGGACCGCTCACTGGAGTCGGAAAATGACTTTGAAGGTCTTCCTCTGTGCGATTGGAGAGGAGTGGGAAGTCTTTCTGCCCCTGAAGCACTACTACCCAAAAGATCAGCCCCAGTCGCTGGGAGTTGGACTGGTTTTTAGCTAAGATCTATGGGAATCCAAAAATCTGGACAGGGTCTTTCTAGCTTTTTGCCAACGTAAACCAATCTGTATCTTGAGGTTTCTCAGGTGCATAAAATATCATTTCTTGGTCCATCTGGGCATTCCTGTTGTCGCCCATACTTGTCTAAAACATAGTCCACCATTGCCGCTGCCTGTAGTGGATGACTCATGGGTAAAGGGAATTTCTGCATCTGCTGGAACAAATCTTTTTTTTTGGAAATATCCATTCTGTAGAAGTAAATCTGAGACAATTTCTGAGGTGGAAAAGTCATTAAGGCTACACTGTGAGTACGTTGGCTGGTAAGGGCTAAAGATTTTTCATGATACGAAAAGCTGATATGTTGCGCTTTCCAAATGGATAATCCATTTCACCAAATCATTCCAACAATGTAGTGCATCATACTGGAAGTTTGGTGTTCAGAGAATTCATATATTCATGTAATATTAAGGTTGCACACGGATAACACCGGCGAACATTTTCTCTTTCCTTTCATTACCTGAACAGGAAGAGATTGCCTAGCTAATTTCTAGATAAAATACTCTCCAGCGTCGATATGGAAACCCTAGCGATGGCCGAACATTGTATCCCTTTTTTCGTGCTGAAGGGGAAATGCTCGATTCCCTCAAATGAAATCCTTCAAAATTCCTTTATAAACAAAATACGTGGAAGACCGTTAAGATGATAATAATATATGATGTATGTGCAAGATATAAAAAAATAAATTGGATTGGCGCAACGTCCTTCTCTGATTTTTGGTGGGATTGTCTACAAAATGCATCACTGCAGTTGGTTGACTGTAAAGAAACTAAGCCACGCTTCTGAGCGTTAAGCATTAAGATGAATCGGAAAATACATCCCGGTACCTACTGTGAGAAAACGCCTTCATAATCATTGATCTCTCACTCGTGCGACTTTCCTGTTGCGCATCCGGACAACACACTTGCTGTATGTCCGAAGTGCCATATGGTTCTTTTTCAGTGTGAACGGAGAGCTAAGAGTGTTCGCATGATGGCATGGACACGCCTCAACATTTTCCTTCTCTCCGCTCTTGTGAATTCGGTGGAACCGTCTGGAAGCGTGACCCGATACCACTTAGCGGATCGAGAAAACATGTTTGCTGACGTGTCGGAATCCCATCAGGAAGAGAGTCGCGGTCACTGCGCTCTCCACTGTCAACGTGTCCTATCAGTAAAATGTTGGGGTTTTAATTACGACAAAGATAATCAATCCTGCAAATTCCTCACTAAGAGTCCGACCCACTTGATCCCCAGCGATGGACATCTTTCTTTCATCACCCGTGAGTTTGAAATGCCATGCTAATACCTGCGCGAGGATGCGAGGAACGCTACGATTCAGCTTTCTTGATTAATACATTCAAAAAAATTAGGTTGAGGTGAAAGTGGCTGTCACTTCAATTTCTTCTTATTTTTCCGCGGTAAGGCATTCGAATTCTGCATGCGAATGTTTTATTTAACTATAAAAATGCAAATTCAGGAATTTCACGACAAAAATTAGACGTCAACATTATCCATTTCTTGATATGCTAATGAAACATATTTTCAGGAATTGTTTACTGAATTTGTTTATTAGGTACAAGCGTGAAGACAAAGTGGAGACATAGATAAGCGCAGGCAACATTAATACAGAACGGATGGAAGTATTTCTTTTTATTATAAATATGTAGCCTTCAATCATCACTGGAAAATTTAGCAGTTATAACCAAATCCTTTCATTTTGTTATCATGCGCCAATTCTACAAAAGTAGCCTAGCATGAACCTCGGTACCACACCTACGTTGGGCCAACGTTGAACCTATGTTGGAATTCCACATTTGCGATGAGTGCCAAACGTTGATCCCTCGAAGGCTTTTCTTCAGCTGTCCCACGTAGGATCAACGTGAAATGCTGACGTGCGGTATGACATTCAGGCGATTAAAAGAGGTTTCGATTGAGATTATTTACTCGTACGTGTTTGTTGAGCTCACCTACCGGGGACCTTGCCCCCGAGTCTCTCTCGCCCAGGCTGGACGTACTCCAGGAAGTGGTACCACAGAGTGGAAAGTATAACTAAAGGCGACACTCCGTTCCAATCCTATTCCTTGACAGGGTCGCAATATACTTGTAGATGTCACTGTCGATCCTCCACCTAGCGTGCGCACATCAACTCCTCCTCCATGGCCGAGCAGCAGACTCGACGAGACACGTTGAGGGTCAATTTTGGGTCGAATCCCCGAATGGGTCGATACTCGATGCCGCTGGCACGAAGCACGCCTCATGAAAGTGTCGTTGATAACAAGCCACCAGATGTCTCCGTAATATTTTGACTCCCCCCTCACTACCCCTCGGAGAGTCACCTCCAGTTACACTCTCTACTTTATGGAGGTACTTCCTTCGATTGTCATCCTTTGAAGCCTCCGAAATTATGATTAGGGCTTCATCTGAATCAGTGAATTTTCAGCCATTTCTGCGAACTGCATCAGATCACCAAATACCTCGACTGTACCTGCAACATTAACTGTAGAGGCAAAACTAAATAGTCATGTGCTGTGTGCTGGAGCACTGTGAAGCTGTGAACCGTCCACACCTAGTCCACGCTACAATATTTGTTTCGTTATTCATATTATCATATTCAAGCTTTTTGACATCCAAGCTACTAATGTACCCTTCTTGAAGGTGAAATAGCGCCACATGTTTCAAACTTTTCTGTGTCATGGTGGCAAGCAGATAGATCTTCAGACGGCGAAGTGCACTGAAGGATCTCTCGGCAGTACATGTGGTTATAGAAATGGTGTTGAAAACTCCAACTAAGATCATCTCTTCTACAATCATGATGGTACGCAAGGATTCGTCGTTCCTGAAGAGGTCTCTTAGGTGAATAAAGGATGTTACTGTGAGGTGTCTGACTCGACACATCCTTCAGCATGGCAAGATGCAGCTCCGATCGCGGTAGGTCGACGTTACCCACAAAGGGAGTTACATCTTGAAGAGATAGCTTTAGCTCGCAACGTTCACCAGTGAGGAATGATAGTGAGGTTCCACTCCAAGCGTTCAACGTTAGGAAAATATTCTTTATTGAATCACTTGGTTAAGGACTCAGCGCGAAACCAAAACTACGTAGTAAATGGAGCAAAAATATTCCTCCGGATTATGAAAATAATGGCTCGGTACCTCTGCGTCCAATTTTCGAGGTGGCCGTCGGGGCCGAGGAACAGCATGTTGAGATATTCCCAGATTGTCAGCTTGTTCTTTCGATTGAGTCCAAATAGTTGAAAATACTTCATGACGAGTAGTTTTCAAGCCAGCCTTACGACCTCATAAAATGAAGAAAAGTTTACGCCCTCAGCTTAAATACTTATGTTAAGTTCCTCAGCTGGCCCAATCGATTTTTTCATGACGTTCAAAGCGAAAAAAGAATTTGCAAGACAGCAAGTGGTCCAGAAGCCCAGAACACTTCGCACCGAATTCGTCATGCCAGGAATTGGCTGCATCTTGAAAGAGCTGAATTAGCTCCTCTTAGTTTTCGAAGAAAGACTGGATGCTCCTGAAACGCATTGTCCATCTTGAGGGACATATTGGTCGGAGAGAGGAGGAAGAGGAATCCTGAAGGGACCGATACATTGAAGTCGCTATGGAGATTCAGGAACTGCATAGACCGTCTCCTTTGTAATGTCAAAAGAATCTCGGAAAAAGAGATTACTTGTGAGAGCATCTTGCACCGAGAGGCTCAAAGAAGCCTCGTCAGCCATTATTTGGAGGATCTCATTCTGCACATCCTGGCTCGACCATTTGTCGCGATGATCTCCTCGGATCCTTCACTGTTTTCATGACCATGGATAGCCAGTCCTTGCGGTCCAAGTAACTTCAAAGTAGCGAAAATAATATTTAATGCTCTTTTGGCGCGAAGAAGATCGACCCTTTGAGCCAAACTGATTTCACCGATCAGGTTTATCCTTGAAAACAATGCATGGAGCTTCGTGCATGCCTCCCTATGACACTTGGTCTTCTCATGACCAGAAAACCTTTCCAAGGCCCTCTTCCCATAATTGAATCCATCTCTTATGATTGCACTGTCTTTCTTGTTTGAGGGCGTTAGGAGGCCTTTCTCGAATGCTGGATTACATTATGAACAAAACACCTTCCCTATGGAACTTTCGAATGATAACCAGTGATTACGCTCGCACCACTTCTGTTGGAACTTTCTTATTCTGCCCCCTTCGACTGAGCACGAAACAGAAGTCTGCATCTCAAATTCCCCAAACTTTTCCCCTCCTAGACTGTAGCGTTTGCACGAACTGGAAGAGTCTTCATGGTCTACATTTATTGAGGTCTACCAAGGATATTTTCACGATGAAACATTGAACATTGACCATTACCCTGTGGCACCAATGGCATGACTCGTTACTGAAGAATGGCCTCAGAATTGGAGATTGAGCCAAGTCTATGCATCGGGAAAAAACCGAATTTCGGGGAAGCACTTGACAGCCAAAGGAGGGTTAATCCTCTTAATAGCATCATTCATCAGTAAGGTTAACTTTTTCGCTGCGGGATTGAGTTAAGGTTTACGCGTTTAAATATGTCAAATTACGCAGCGACGGGTCATAATGAAAGCAACAAAAGTCGCTTTTAGCAACATAAAGGTTACTAATGGAATTTTTCGTTTTCAAAACCCTTTCGAGACTCCAATGACGTACGTAGTACGTCAAACAAGCAGAGTCTTACCTATACAAGCTCTTACTGTTCGGTTTTTATTTCTTTAAAAAACTGAGTCCATAACCTACGCAATAAATAAGAGTGAGCGTAGGGTGAGCGTTGGTTGAAAAGCGGGTGTGCATGCATTTGGAGACGCATTCTCACCTATGTGCGTTAATTCCCTCCCTCTGAGGCTCGCATAGCACTCTTGAGGTTGTGCAGGCTCTCCTTACTATCAGTGGGTGCATGTGAGGATTAATGTTTAAGGAGCCCCCTGGTATAAAACGCACCACCGTTGGCCCAATCTTGCGAAGGAGGGGGGTAACCGAAGATAAAATATTGTTCTCTTCTCATCTCGTTTTGCATCATATCCAGAGGCTTGGTTTAACCGAGGTCCATGCATTGTCCGCCATTTCAGTCATCCGATGAGAGTGTTATTTTTCAGTCATTTTCCTTTAGGTGAAACAGCAGGATATTCATGTATAGATGAAGTTACCATTACCGTTGTAAGATGGCACCTCAGTCGTCAACCCAGTGGGTCATATGTAAAGAAACTAAGACACGCCTCTGGGATTTCTTATATAGAGTTGCTGGGTTTTTTTCCTACTTCAGCAAAGCCTAATACATTGGAATTTCTGAATGTTCTTAACTAACGATGAGAGTCAGTCCAGGGAGACGTCTGGCAATACTGGCTCTAAGGAAGGAAGAAGAGGAATTCAGGCTCTAAGACAAACCCACGAGAAAACTTCAGTCCAATGTCGGAAGTGGATTCCCACGCCTGAACCTATCTGAAAACCATTTCACACATCGTGTCTGTTTTCTCGTGAGGAGACAAGTATACATCGATATAGTTTCTTTAAATCCAGCTGTCGGTACATTTGAAAGAATATTAGACATATAATTAGGTAGTTATAGGACTTTTATTCAGCCCAATATACGTGCCATCGAGATCTCAGCAGCTTAACATCAATTGAATCAGATAGATCAACACGTAGGAAATTAAAAACCTAGAACTAACACCCACTTCCCTCATTTCACCTCCTTAGACGTGTGTGTGCTGGAGTACCCGAGCATTCCAGGGGCCGAGACGGACTCGGGAGATTGGAATGGGGAATACCCAGCCCCCGATGGGACCGTCGTCACCTTCACCTGCTCTGCCGGATATGTTCAGCCCTTCTCTGACGGTTTCATGATGCACACGGCCCGTTGCCAGCCCCCCTGTAGCAGATGGCACACCTCCTTCACTAAGGAAACAATCTGCATCGGTAAGTTATGCCGTGCGACGGCAGAATTTTAGAGAAGACACTGACGCTTGTCAACTATCGACATGGGACGATGTCATTGGTAAGTGAGAGCAATATATTTCAGTTCATGGGTACGTGAACATCTGCGACGTTCAATGGGATCCGTCAACAAAGTATCAAATCCTCATGGGAATTTCCTCCACTTTTTATAGCAGAAAGAAAGAAGACTGAAAGGATGAACATTTTGAAGAAACATGGGAAGGTGCGCATATGATCACTGTCCTACATCGAGAACCAGATTATAGGAGAAGATGAGGTTGGGAGGAAAGAGAAGCCCCAATTAAAGGACGGTTCTCACCGTGGGGCAGAATCTGCTTTCATTTGTGGCTTCTCCTCACCACGTGATATTGCGTGGTTTTGCTGGGACAGGATGCATAGTAGTTCTTCCACCAGAACGCTCCTCAGACAAAATTTTAGAATATTAAATTCGCAGGTCACTAGTCCCAAGTAACACAGCATGTTGATGAAACGTTTCTGAAATGTTGCCTATGTTGCTCTATGTTGCAAGTTGCTCTACAACATTGAGAAAACATTGCTTCAATGTTTTCACTTGGAATGTTGCTGCGACACTTCTACGAATGTCATTGCAACATTAGCTATGAACATTGAGAGAATGTTGACCCTCTTGACATCGAAAACGTAGCGACAACATTCTGATACAACATGGACTTAGACGTTTAAGAGAATTGTAAAGTTGTCCTTCTTGCCACGAGATGGAGACGTAAGTCTCGCTTTCTCACAGTACACAAAAGTGCCCTTCTCCCTTTCCCTGGAATAGCCCCGCACAGGAATGTACCTTGCCATATGTCTCACATTGTCTCATTATAGGAATCAATAAACACGGACACTTCATCACCTGTTATCTTCATTTTCCAGAGAGATTAATGGGGTCAATATAAAAAAAGCTCATGTTCCCAAAAAGAACCCTTTCCAAGAACTAGTCGAATTCATCTTACAGGACAAAAAAAAGATGGAGGTCTGCGACCTCAATATTTCATATCCTCATTCTGGATACTAGCTGAGGAAACGAAGGGTTGATCTCGTGGACACTCCATAGAACATAGCGGTCGGACCTTTTCCTGTANTCTATGACATGTTCCCAACGCACGGGTAACTGCTCGATGCCCTTTGCCCAGAACTCTGGCGATTGCGAAGCGAAGAAACGACCGACATCATTCTCGAGCTGTGCTCGATCGTCGAAGGCCTTGTCCCACAGGTGAATCTTGAGGGCCCGGAACAAGTGATATTCGGAAGGGGCCAAGTCCAAAGAATACGCTGGATGTGGTATAACATCCCAGCCCAGTTCCAAAATCGTCTGGCGAGTCATATTCGCAACATGTGGACGAACGTTGTCATGCAGAAGGAGAACTTTGTCGCATTTGGGACGCTCTTTTTGAATGACGCCAGCCAACTTCTGAAGTCGAGCAGAGTAGACGACGGCAGTCACGGTGGTACCGGTTGGCAGGAGCTCATAGTACAACATTCCTTCTGAATCCCACCGACAGCGGAGAAGAACTTTCTTTTCGTGGAACCCTGGTTTCGGTTCGTGTGGCGGCAATTCTCCTCGTGGAAGCCACTGACTCTTGCGAGTATGGTCGACGTAGAGGACCCAGCTCTCATCTTCAGTAACGATTTCCTTCAGAAGGTCCTTTCTGTGCGGACGAAGGAGCAGTGATTCGCAGACACCGACACGGCTTACTTAGTCAGAGTCGCCGAGCCGATGAGGGACCAATGTCGAGTAAACCTTCCGATAGCCGAGGTCGTTCAGATGGTTGCCGATGGCCATATGGGTGACTGCAAATGTAGTCGCCGATTCGCGAGTGGTGGCGTTCGGCTTCGCGTTGAGGGCGTTCCGCAGGGCTTCGTCATCGACTGTAGATGGACGTCCTGAGCGTGGTCGATCTCCGAAGATCGTGTCGCCAGATTCCAAGCGTTTAAACCATCGAGACACCGTGGAATAGTGGACGACGTTGTCCTTGAATGCAGCGCAGATGTTGTCCGCGACGCTCTCGCAGAATGTCCTTGGTGGAACTCGTAGTAGACGATGGGGCGAAGAGTTGCTTGTTCGATCGGAGCCATGGCTGCCAACTGATGGCAGAAGCCGCCTTATATACCCCGAGGGCAGAAGCTTCGAGAACATTCCAGCATACATAAATGCAAAGCCCCGCCCATCATTCCTTTGAAAATTTTTATATATAGTTTTAGAAAGTGTTGCAATACTTTCTTTCCAACCCAATATATTGCAATGCTCGTATATGGTTTATTAATTTGATCAGTAAGTTTAAATAATGCAAGAATGACGAATGCGCAATACATTGTGTATAACTAATGAAATAATTCTGAATTTGTCCTTTCTTTATGCGGTCGATGAATTTCCAGTTCGTAGGATGATTTGATGCGATAAGGGAATATGTGTGCCATCTCTTATTAGTCTTTGAAAGATCAATCAAGTGTTCCTTGGCACTGGTTCTATATCACCGAAAGTAATACAGGAGCTCGTTGTCCGCAGCTTATTGGTCGTCCAAGCCGGGTGTCTTCGAAATAGGCCGAAAATTGGCTTCGTTAGTTTCAAAGGAAGGTGTCGTCATTAACTATTCAACTTTTTTAATGACGTCCGCTTCACGTTGAAATGCTAGTGCCATGAGTTGCCGAGTAACTTGAATCAGAAGTCTGGATCCTCGATGTTGGTGTACTTCTGACGTAGTTCTGGGTTACCTCCAGAGAAACTGCCGGAAATGGAAAAGGCAGCCGCGATTTCTGATTTCGTTGTTAGTTTCCGAGAAGGCTTCGAGTACAGTTGGTTCAAAGACCGTCCTGACGCTTAAAGGCTTGAGTGATGGTTTGAGTCGATTGAGTTGTTCCAAGACACGCTCCTAAGTCTCCTTGGACTTGTTGGGGAGAGGTGTAAAAACAAGAATAATGACGGTATTGAATTTGATGCCATGAAGTGCCCAGACTTGTGAGAATAGAGGAGGGGCCGTATTGAATGTTCCCTCCACCATTCAATGTTCGCTTGAAATGTTCTAGATTCCTGGTTATACAAGAATTAAAATGAAGTTTTGTTTTCGGCGGTGCTTTCCCAAAGCAGAAATGCTTCTTGCGAAAATTTAGGGCGGTTGGACGAAAACACTAAATGGTTCTCTTCATGGCTTCCGTAGACTGAAGTGCTCCTGCGACTGCGTGTGAAGTGCCCGTAGTTGGTTTTACAACGACTTGCTGGGGATTTGAGTCGTTGTTGGTATATCCTGCTTCCTTGGTTTTGGGGATATCGTTGACTCCTGCCTTGCCGGCTTTAACAACGTGATTGCGGTGATACTACGTTGCATACGATACTACGTAACTTGATTGCACCCGCGGTTCGTGGGACGGACCCGTCCTCTGCATCCAGTCATGTCGTACTTGATGCATTTCCAGTACGTTTTCTTGCCTTTGGTTCCTTCGTTATTAAAAATGAACTTTTCAAGTGCCCGTGGTTCCTTTCACTTAGAACTAAAATGTAAGGGGATCCAGGGAAGATGGCCCCCACGCGGTGCCTCTTTGGTAACACTAGAGATCATCCAATTAAATATTCTAAAATTTAGTAGAAGTAATATCCATACAAAGGAGCGTTCTATTAGAAGAACTACTATGTAGTCCTACGGTCAACGACGAATTATCACGTGGTGGATTTGCTATACTGATAGTTCAACTTAACTGAACCTCATCTGACTAAACCCCGTCGAAGAAACGTCACCCGCCGAAGTGACAGAAATAAGTGTACTTGAAAGGTGTGAGAAGGAGCCATGGCATGTGATCTTCTTGGGCACAATGAGGATTTCCATCTCAGCACTTCAACTTAACATCTTAATTTCGTCCTCACTTTCTTTCCCTTCTTGAGCAACTTTAAATTTATTAAACGAATCCTCGTGAACAGGCGTTTTCTTGCAAATATTCAGTATACTCGATCGTCAACTTGGAATTTCGACTTGAAATTGTCTTCTCGGCGAAAGATGACAATCAACGCCAACCAGGATGCTTCGGTATCCTTCACTTAGTTCAAATCAGGAATTCCAGATTCCGCGTTTTCACTGGATCATTTTGGTCTTTCCAAACCCAGGATCCTTTAAACCGATTAAAATAAATTTCCTCTCCATCAGCTTTGAAATCATCAGGTTGTTCTTTTGCAGGCGGCAACTGCACATGCGATCAGAATCTCCGAATGCTATGAAACTTGCAACTCCACAATCATGCGATGCAAACGTGCAAATGCAGTAGAATGGATGTACACAGGAAGAAGATAATGAGGTTAGAAAAAACAGACCGTTCTGAGGCTTTTTATAGAAGGAAATAGACGAGGGAATGAATACTTATATAATCTCATTGGCTGACGGATATAACAGTGACGAAATTGCTCTTTTCGCGCCACACCCGCTAAAATATAGCCCAACCTTGTCTTCAGTTTTAAACTGGGGCGCGAGGTCAGGAGTTTGGTTTTTAGCGAATCCTGCATTCCAATGAACCATCTGCAGAAAGAGTAAAGCCGTCACAAAAGGAAAATTATATTGCACTTACTTATACGGTGCGACGGCATGTTATGGGAGTGAATGTTATTCGTACGTAAGTTATCATAACAAATATGGCGGACATGTCAATCGTAAGACTGATATTCTACTGGGAATTCTGAAATAATTCCCAGATTTCAATAACGCGAATCTCATCAGTGCCCTGACTTTAGTAAAGTTTAAAAAGAAGGTGTCATTAACACACCTCAATACACGAACTCTCAGAATCCAAAATTATAGGATGTTTCTGCATTTAGTCGGATTTCTTTTTCGAATAACTTTTTCGTACTGCTTCGTTTCAGCTCGTTGAGGTCTCATTCGAAAGAGCCAGGTTCCCATTTTATGCGCACTTTAACATTTTCGATTTATTGAGTATGATCAGATACGGTAGATTGCGCAAATATCATATTTTTAGTATTTTTAAAAGAGATTTTAAAGGATTTTTTAGCTTGAATGCAACAAAAACACGGGGAATACGCATGGAAGTTGATCGACACAAAGTTCAACATTTCTTCCATTGTTTTGGACGCACTTGTGCAGCCTCCGGCAGTAGGAAGCAACGGCATTATTGCGTTTATCTATATTTGGCGTGACATCTCCGAAGCCGTTGACAACGTGTTCTTAGAGCTCGTCCAGATCGCTGATGCTGGCGGTGTAAACCTTGCTCTTCACGAAACCCCATGAGAAAAAATCTGCCACTGTCAAATCCGGCGATCGTGGGGGGCACTGCATGCTCGATGAGCCTCTATGCATTCGCCGAAAGGGAGATTCTCATTGAGCCAATTGCGCATATCTCCAGACCAATATGAAGGAGCTTCATCTTGCCTGAATTGAAGCTGATCGATTTCCACGAGGCCCTAAACTGCAAGCCCAAAATTGTCTTGAAGCATACCCAAAATATGACTGGCTGTTCACGTTCCTATAGAAGAAAAACGGCCCAACGACGCCCTTCGTTCCGAACGCAGTGCTGACTGTCACCTGTGGTGAGTGAAGAGGCTCTTCTCTGTGGCACTGAGAGTTTTCATAGCTCCACACTCTTCGACTGAACAACGCTGGCGAAGTGATTAGGCTAGCACAATCTTCCGCACAGGTACCTCATCGTCAACCCAGCAACAATACCACCTGGCTTCTTCCTACAGAGAAAAGCATGGTCCACCATCAACCGCATCAGAACTCTCCACAGACGATGCGGTCACCTATTCCATGAGTGGAGAATACAAGAAAATCCCTAATGCGATTGTGTCCCACAGAGCCAAACCATCTAACATATTGTGAACTACTGTCCAATCAGAACATTAAACTTGACATGAACTACATTCATTCAGCTAGCCCAGAAGCAATCGAATGGTGCGCTTACCTAGACACTGAACTTTAATTGTTGCTACCCAAAACGCTATACGAAAGATGACCCAGTCGCGGATGCAGTGATGGTTGATACCGACATGGAAGTTAAAGTATACCCCATCGGAGAAGAACAGGTTGGTCAGGTGGTCGGGGTCCTCTGCTATCCGCTCGAGTTCATCTTCGCTGAAAGCCAGTCGATTCCCTTCATCCTCTTCAGACAACTAGTGAACATCTCTTGGGGTGGGATTCCAGATCGTGCAGGATTCGAAGAACAGACGACGGACAGATCGCGATTTAATCGGCAGCGCGACGGATTGACGTGTACCTCGTCCAGGAACGCTTGGCGCACTGTAACTTCTTTTCCCTCACGAACCGTTCGGCGACCAGTCCTCTTGTAGCGCAAGATTTTAACAGTAGCGAATAGCTTCTTGTACCATTCATTTGATCACTCTGTGAACGGATATAACCGAAGTTCTGCTGAAATGTCCGCAAAAACGGCGCTGAACGGCGGCTGCACTCCGACTAGCGTCGAATACCAGCAAACACAATGCATACGTTATTGGATAGAGAATTGAGGCATTTTCATATCAATGTTGAAAGAACACGACGAATTTAGTCACAAACGAGCAAATGTCGAAACAAAACAAATAATGATCAAGTGAGCTGTGTCACAGGCGCATACAGATATGGGTGTTGTGCTTGCCAAGTTTTCTCAGCGCTCACTGCATTCAATGAAAGAAATTGAAGTGGGAATAAAATGGGAAACCCTAAACTTCCGAATGAGACCTTAAAGAGCTGAAACGATGGAGCGTAAGAAAAGTTCCTCGTAAAACAAATCCGGGATTCGTACAAAAACACCTTGCATTTTGTTTTTAGCTCATGTACAGTTGCGTTTCTTTACCACAGCCCGAAAATCGCGCGCCATTTATCGCTCCTACACTTCTACAGTGTGACAGCAAAGTCAGTTGACAAATGAGGGAAAAAAAATCCTAAAATCTTTGTTTCTGCTTGGCAGGTGCTGGCTGAATACGCTTAACTTAAACGCATAACAACCATGCTGACACCAGAAAACGAATTTGCTCTTTGCTCACTTTTGCTCCCACGGTCCGTCAGAAACTGAATTACATGTTTGGTGATCCAGTGGATTGGACGGGGTGACACCAGAACAACAAGCTCAACTCTTTTTTCTGGTGTCAGCATGGTTGGTCTGCGTTTAAGTTAAGCGTATTCAGCCAGCACCTGCCAAGCAGAAACAAAGATTTAAGGAAAATTTGCTTTTCTCATTTGTCAAGTGACTTTTGTGTCACACTGTATTATTTCCATCTCCTTGGGAAAACGACATGGATACTCCAGATTGATAAATATGCTTTTAACTCGTTCATAGCACATTATGTCATTATTTCTTAGATAATAACATTGCTTGGGATATTCATAGAAGAAGGAAAATATCCAGAGTGCCTGCTAACAGCGAATGGAACAGAGTATATTGGAACGATGAATAAGACAGCATCTGGGAGGGAATGTCTGAGATGGGACTCCATTCCGAATGGAATACCAGGTGAATCCAATAGCACTTGGCCGGTGCCAAGTACAAAGTCTCGGCTCACATCAACATGGATCCCTGAGATAATGAAAAAGAAAAACATGAAGTATGAAGTTAATTTCCCCGGCATGGACACCTGGTCTCAAATAAATTACTGCCGAAACCCGTATGGATTTGCAAAACCATGGTGCTTCACCACTGGCGTGGATATTGAATGGGAGTACTGCGACATCCCGATGTGCTCGGATCCAGGTAAATCTTTTTTCATGTCTGTGTTTCCTCTCATCCGTCTCTTCCATTACCTGCCCTATGAGAAGTGTTGCGAATGAGGAAAGGTGCATCCGACTGGAAATCCGTGACCATGGAGGAACCCGCTTGTAGTCCAACATCACGCAGAGATGTCATTTTTTAAAAATGATTTTTAGCTACTGATTTAAGAAACTCAACGAAGAATGATCTCCATCTGCGGAAATCGAAAAATGGGACTCTGTACAGTTCAAAAATGCAAATATATATGGGAATTTTGAGACCATAAAAACGTTGAAATTTGCCAAAGCCCTATTATAAAAAAGAGTGCCTACTGTAAACTTTTTTATTATAGTTAGGGCAGGAAAACTATTTCGTGTTAAAATAATTAAGTATTTAATGTGGATCTTAATTTTCATATATATCGTTCCTTTAATCCGGAAGATCATTCTGCTTAAGGTGTACGCATTGACCTCTCCAGGCAAGCATTTGAATTTTTTGGAATGCAGTCGGAATCAATTTGTCTCGCCATTTTATCTATGTGTTTATTTTTCGACAGAACCTCCAGAGTGCAAGTTGACTGAATTGGGCACTGAATACATTGGGAGGCAGAATAGGGACGTATCAGGTTCTCGATGCACCCTTTGGAAACATGTTTTCAGCAGTCTCACTGATATGTATAAAGCTATACCGGAATCAAAGGGCATGCAGGAGGAACACAAATTCTGTCGCAACCCATACGGAGAATTTGATATTCCCTTCTGCTATGTCAATGAAGAAATCAAAGCCTGCAATATTCCCTTCTGCCCAGATGTTCTAGAAGACACCAAAGGGAATGTTGGCAACGAGGGGAATGTGTACCCTGAATGCCTTCTGTCAACGAAAGGAAAGGAATACGTAGGAACCATGAATGAGACAGAGACAAGAAAAGCTTGTCTTCCGTGGGCCGACCAAGCTGATGATATGCCTTGGGATTTCTACATGACGCAATTTCACCCAAAAGACGATTTATGGGAAAAGTATTATGAGGGCTATGAAAAAAAATACTTGTTCTTGAATGGTGATGCAAAAATACACAATAACTACTGTCGGAACCCTGGGCCGAGCAGAACAAAGCCATGGTGTTTCGTCGCCGGCGTCGACGTGAAGTGGGAGTACTGTGACATTCCCTTCTGCCATGATATGTGTTCGTACCTCATTCCACTTCCAGCAACTTATCATACATTTGTTCCACGGAAGTTATTTTCTTTTTAGATCCGCCAAATTGCAAGCTGACGGCTATGGGAGGAGAATATGTTGGAAAACAGAATGTCACCATCTCTGGCCTTCCTTGTCAACCCTGGGTTACAACTTTTTCCGCGGGTGCAAAGTTGAATTACGCGTCAACTTCGATGTTCCCTGAAGAAATTGACTCAATGAACAACTTTTGCCGCAGTCCAAGCCTAACTGATCCAAACTGGCGGAGTCCTTGGTGTTACGTAGAACCTTTGCCCTACGAGAAATGGGAGTTCTGCGATGTTCCCTTTTGCCCCACAAATAAGGAAAAAGAATGTGACATTAGAGTCAAGGGTAAATGCGTCGTTAGTGAGTATTTCATCGCATTTTTCTCAATTTTATCCCGTGTACCTGACCGCCTCATTCTTCAAAGTGATAAATACTTCCTAAACTGTAAAAAAAATAATAGAGGTTTTATAGTGAAACCTTTCCAGAACCGTTTTCGTGGAATAGCTGCAACTGAATTCTAGTGCTACCTCGATCTCAAGATTTTCTTAGGCCAGAATATGAATTTTACGACATTGGATATTCAGGCGATTATTGTTGCCAGGAAATAAGTAAGAAAATATGTTTCAAAATGGTTCTACTCTAATATTAAAAGTTCGGGTTTGGGCCGTTTTTAGAGAAATGGAAACATTTTCACTAAATCAGGCTCTCACGAGCTGGAAATGGTTGCTACCTGAAGCTATCAGGATCTCAGAGCTTTCGCCTCGCAGTTAATCAAATATATAATCAGAGACATTCACATGATCCCTCTCACGAGTAGTTAATAAGCAAAGATAGTGAAGACACAGTTCCATGGATGACAAAACATAGACTCGTCCAGAGCGCCTTTCTAGTTTGTTTTAAAGCTCCCGATATTTTATTCGCGTCCTTATGCAGTATAGTTTTTGAAGTGAGGTTAAAACCATTTCAAGTGATTTTCAATTACCGTACACCGCTCTGAAAGCGTATAACTGTTTAAAGGTACTAGTTTTAACCTTTTTTTTTACAGTGTATAAGGAATTGAAAGACAGGCACTGCACTATTGAATACTATACTTATATCTCTGCTAGGACCGGAATCGTGCAAGCGCAACAGTGAATGGAAAAAATACATGGGTACAATAAATGTGACGGCTCGGGAGACACCATGCAAGCCATGGCTGATGTACTTCACAGAAGAAAATCGTCAATTTGGAACTGATACTTCTTCTCTTGATTATATTGATATTCCTGATGATTTGCATCCTTCTCACAATTTTTGTCGGCGTTTAGTAGGCGGAATTTCAGATGAATACGTGTGTTGGAATGGAATCGAGTTGGATGAGTGTTATGTCCCCAGATGTTGAGGTAAATAAGGAATTGCCAAGGCACGAAGTACACATATGTGATGGATGGCAGACAATGAAATCAATGAGGACAACACTTCCCCATATCTTGCAATGCCTTTCACTGTCTCAAACGGACGGTTTCGGGAACTGTTTCTTGACCCCGTAAGGGAAAACTTGCTAGCACGGGACAGTGTTGAGACCTGGGTCTACCCAATAAAAATACCTTCGAGAGTGCTTTGGTTATCATCGCTTCTTATTTCTTCACCTGATTCGTTTTTGACCGACAATCTTTGGATGCATTCCTTTTATGATGCAATAAAAATATTACTTCCTCATGTGAACATATAGTAGTGCAATGTTTTGTTCGTCTCTGCCACCTACTTCCATTCCTACACCTTGACTCATGCTCCATGGAAATATATGAGCCCAGGAGGCCAAACAAGGTCAAATGATTCATCTACGTTTATTTTCTCAGATATACATTTTCACTTTATAGCGGCAACATTACTCGGAGCAGATAAAATGCGGAACAGAGGCGCGATTCCTATTGCTGCGATTTTTCAATCGTATGCGTTAACGTTCTATTATTGAAATGCGCCTTTTTTAACAGTTGCAAAATAACCCACAAGGACGAGTTATTTGGGGGAAAGGGAAAAGCTAATGTGACTGGATGTTCCGCTACACAATAATCTGGACACTAGAAAAAGGCGCTGAAATTTTTTTCATGCTACTTCATTTTTAACGTGACGAGGACTTTCAGTATCATTGTTAGTATCATTTGAAATGTGAGCTCGTTCCCATTATACAGTATACAGGAATTACTATACAGTATTCCCAGAATAAACTGACTTTCAGGGATCTCGTACGATGCGCCTAGACCAAGACTTCTGCTACCTAACCTTAATACTCGAGGCCTACAAAACTATGGCTTTCTAGGCTATAATCTAGTGCCCCAGCGGTTCACAAATTTTTTGAGTTCACGAACCCGTTTCAGGAAAGCCAAAAGCTTGCGACCCCAAATATTTTCAGACTGAAGAGAAGTCCAGTACATGGTTTAGAAAAACTTGATGGGATAAGCATACTGGGCTGTTCATTAAAGTGAAATTAAAACGCAATGCAACACTTGTACTAATATTTTTTCCATGTGAAAAAGCATTGAAAACATAATTCATCAGCTCTACTCATTATTCAGTATGATGGGTGCGCCTGCTTTGTTGAGTTAAGGTGGTCCAAACGAGGCATAATGCTGCTGATTCTCATCTGCTGATCATCTTCAACAGTGATTCGGTTGTGCCATTTGCTATTGATGAAAACCAAAGAAGAAAATTCAGATTCACAAAGGTATGTTGATGCAAAAAGTACATGTACGTTCATGGCTTCACGAACAAGGTCTGAGTATTAAAGGCGCACTGATAACCAAAAATCGGAAATCACTTTTTTCTATAAATTGAACTTCAGGGTACCATCACATGATAAGTCCACCAACTTATCCTGCAAAGCTGAAAGCAAGGCTGCATTGCTGACGGCTTCGTCAACAAATGGCTTTCTTATCCACCTGTCAACTTTCCTTGGATTATAATGGAAATATTCCTGAAATCTTTAAATTAATGTCAATCATGTTTAAGGTAGAGGAGAGAATGTTGTTTAATTGTATCCAAATTAACATACGAAGTTGGATGTTTAACTATGGCTTATGATACCTATTTTTGAGAGTAAAAGCCAGCTGATTGGTGCACTACAAGCTAGGAGAAAGCAGTTCCTCCCGTCAACAGGATACTTATGTGTAGCAAGAAGCAGAAGGAAAAGCTGAGGGGTGAGATTTCTCTTGCATACGCCGCATAATTCGCGCTGCATTGTGATAGTTCCACCACTACGTTTGGGGCTGTTTGGTTATTCAAAGCGCTGGATAAGCGTCGTTTAGATTCGTGATTGGTCCAACAAGGTTGATCTGAAGTCCATTCTTTGCTTTGTGCGTCCGTATTGCACCTATTTTGTCCCCATGTAAAGTGGGCAGTTGCCAACAACAATAATTAGCCATTTCTTCAGCTGTTGCTGTCCCTCAGCGATCTTGTCCAAACCTGAGACGTGCTGTAAATGCAGTTTGTCCTAAAAGTCTCTTTACCGAGACGGTGAAGTGTTTGTGATTATTTTCCCTTGCGTTCAGATTTTTATTTGCAGGAGATTGGAAATATGCATTGGACATGATGGACAACGATTTGAACAATTTCTGTAGCTCCTCATTGTCACTTTCTGCTGGCGGTTGGTTGTAAATGAAGTAGTTTTTCCCTGGAAAGTGATTATAGTCTCGGTAAAGCGACTTTTAGGACAAACTGTATATACGATATTACATATTTGGAATGCTTCTGTTACATTTAAAGATAAATCGAAATATGAATACCATGCTTTATTTAAAGATTAATCTTAAATTTCATAGATGATGGTTCACCGACAACTCCAGGCCTATTTATTTTTAACACCTACTTTCTGAGTCAATGAAAACCAGTTACGGGGGGTGGGGTAGAAAACCCATTCCTGCATTAATACAATCCCTATTCCATGCATATGTGGAGGGAGCTGGGGAAGTGGGGTTCCCTTCATTACCCTCAGTTTTAGCCATCTCCCTTTGTGGACGAAGGTATGAAAGAGAAAAGGGGGAAGTCCATCACAAAAAAATTAATGAAAAATCTGACCAGACCTCTGTCGGGAATTACATCGCTGTTGTAAACTGGGGAAACATAGCAGTTGAATTCTTCTGAGTGACGCAGCTCTTCTTCTTAGCTTGTACTTTTGTTTTTTCCGAGTTTCGCCCCCCACCCCCTCTTCGAGCGCTCCAGCTCGTTTCCTATTTTTTGTCCGAACAATCAACAACGATGAGCGCATATGCTGTGCAGCACCAAATTTACATGCCTATGCAAGGTGGAAAAGTGTGCCACTTGTATTAGATGTAGCAGGTGCGGTTGCTATCAATATGGAAAAGCGGTGGAAGTGAAGCTGTCGGGTGGGGGAGTATGCAGGAAGTTTAGAATCCGCTCATAACACTAGCGAAGAAATTGCGACGTGACTAAGCACCTATATGAGGCAGAAGCAAAATATGTTCAGTGAAACAACAGGTGATGAATAAAGAATATAGAAAAGACTTCGCGAGTTGTTCCTATTAGTGCTTGCTTGATAATATAGATAGGACGGAAAAAGCCAGTGTTATACTTGGCGGTGCGGCCAACCTCGGGGATTCCCCTCTTCCGATGGAGATACTGAGGGAGGGTACGCTCCACAGAAGGAAAATAGGTGCTTTTTAGAGGTTTGAAGTGATGGGTTTTCAAAAACACATTTCCCATTTGTGTACAACTAATCCCGGAATGACTTGGTTCTTGTAGCGCCCACCGAAATCGCTCGTTTTGGCCTCATTGGCTCGGTGACTGGGTGTTAAAAATGGAATGCATTTTTTGGGATTCAATAACCGCCATCAACCCAAACTAGCTTACAGATCGCGCGGAAGATTCCGAAAGCTCCTACATTAAGATAAATCGGAAACCTCTTTCCGGTACCTGCTATGAGGAAACACCTGCATAAACATTGATCATCCACTCATGCGACTTTCCTGTTGCGTATCCTGGCAACACGCTTGCTGTATATCCGACTTACCATATGGTACTCATTCAGTGTGAAAGGAGAACTAAGAATGTGCGCATGATGGCATGGACATGCCTCAACATTTTCCTTCTATCCGCTTTCGTAAACTCAGTGGAACCGGTTGGAAACCTGATCGGTTACCACTTGGTGGATCAAGAAAACATGTTTGCTGACGCGTCGGAATACTATCAGGAAAAGAGTCGGGGTCTTTGTGCTCTCCTCTGTCAACGTCTCCGATCCAAGAATTGCTGGGGTTTTAATTACGACCAAATCAGGCAATCCTGCAAATTCCTCACTAAGAGTCCGACTAACTTGATCCCCAGCGACGGACATCTTTCTTTCATCACCCGTGAGTTTGGATTTCCATGCTAATACCTGCTCGATGGTGCAAGAAAAGCTACGATTTTGATTAAGCTTCTTTCATAGATACATCCAGGAGAGTTCGATCTATCGAAATGGGTATCTATCTCTTTAAGTTTGTTTTGAAGCTAGTCATTCTAATTCTGCTGCAAACGTATCAATTCACCCTTCGTATGACAAATTAAGGAATTCCACGATAAAAATTTGTCGTCAACATTGTTTATATTGATACATCCTGAGTATTGATATATTGATGGGACATATATTTTCATAGTAAATTTTTCATCAAAATTCAAGTATGGAGAAAAAATAAAGAAGTTGCTAAGCAATGCTGAACGGAATGAATTACTTTCGTTCGCGGAATCTAGAGTTACTAGCGATCTCTGGCCAAAATTGCGGTCTTATATACAAGGGACTATTCATCTTTATCGCGGCTCATCAACTCCAAAAAAATGTGATCATGTTTACAATGGAACATTTATGCATGAAAGAAATGCAAAGGCACAGCTTGCAACATCTACCAGTATGAGCAAAATTAGCCAAAACGTGTATTATATTTGTAAAAAAAAAAGTAGGAACATAGAAAGACCAAGAAACGCGACACACGTAGGGATAAAAAAGTAATGTTATTTGAAGGTGAACAAAAATTGTCCCAACAAATTGAATATCGGTAACAGTTCCAACATCAGTTTTACCTGACTTCGGTCCATCAATAACCTGAAACTTCAGGGAATCCTCAGAGCGAACTCGCGAGCAGGAAACGTACAATTACCCATAGTTCACAGCATTTTGAAGTCAATAGCTTTATTTGTTTTTTTTTTGATACCCTGCAGAACAGGAATCGGGGAACCTTTTTGACCATGTGAGCCATATTAAGATGGAGGTAAGTGCTTGTGAGCAAATATATTTTCGGAACAACAAAATTTTTCCTGAAGTTGGCAACATGCACATGATTACATGAGAAAAATGAAGAACAACCACGATTTTCAGCCATGACTCATTGAGCCAAATTTTTTCGCTCGTGAGCAAAATTTTGCTCATGAGCCATAGGGTACCGATCCCTGCTGTAGAAGATTAATATCAGGACTTCTCCTCTCAGAACTTGAACGTGTGCCATCACAATTCCGACTGGTAGCGAAATAATCCCATACAAAATTTGCAATTAAACAGTATGTGGTTGAAACTTTTGCATTCCAATTTTCAATCTGCAGAAACTAAAGAAAGAGTTCGGATTTGAAACGTCAGACATAGACTAGTTTTTCGTGAATCAGTTGCAAAAACGCTTTCGCCACCATCGTACTTATATAGCCATATTCCCCGAAATTATCCGAAGCTCCCAGGTCAAAACATCCATTAACTAAAACAGTCGACTCCGATTAATGGACTACCATTGCACGGTCCCGAGTTACGATGCAGCAGATAGTTTCGGTTAATGGAATACTTCGGATTATAGAATAAAGTTCGGTATTCCCAGGAGTATTCCAATACTAGCGAGTTTCTTTGCCCTCCTGGCAAACAAACTCGCTTTGGTCACGCCTTCGGCGCTCCTAAATAAGTTAGAAATCTGGAACTCGGTACACAAGTAACTAAATAAATGTTTTTGCTTGAGTCAAATGGAGAGACATGGGAAGCCGAAACTCGACGAGAACGTGCCTCGCTCACTAAGACATTCAATTTAGGGAAAAAGTCAAGTTTCAGATGCATCCCCTGGTGGCATATTTTTTGAGGGTGACGTCTTCAAAGAATTCTTTTTTGTTCTGGCGAATCGGGCAGAAATAGAAAGGTGAAACTTGGCGCACGCATAATTGACGGGATGTTGAGTTCGAGGAAAATTAATATTTTGTATTACGTCCTCTCAGAGCAAAGCTTTCAGGTGGGTCGGCCTTTCCAAACATATTTTTTCACCTGCGAAAATGAAAAAATGTGCAAGATTGAAACTCGGTGGGCATGTAGTTCTCAGAATACTGATTTTAGTAAAAATTGTTCTTTTTAGGTAAAACCCCAAAGGGCACTTTTTTTGCTAGAGTCGCAATTTCCAGAATCCTTTTTTGCTCCCACGAAACGAGAGCGATAGAAAGTTGAAACTTCGCCCAGAAGCACCTGATGGACAAGTGAGAGAAGAAAAAAAATCCGGATATTGAAATATTTCCCCATGGGGTTGATTTTGCGAGGGAAGTATTTCGAGATTTATTTTCCGCTCGGACAGAAAGGGGCACATAAAGATATTTGAATTTAAGCACACAAGAAATCATCCGAGTGATAAGGTTATTTCCTCTGAAAGTTTTTTCCACCTCGAATGTGAATTAATGAATCAATCACTATCCTCGATAATGGAGCGTCGAAGGCACGATCATTGGGCTAGTATGTTAACATTCGACAAGGAGCTGGGCTTGTTTCCAAAGGGAAATAAATAAACGCTGGTCTTTCAGTCAAGATTGCCATATGGCGATTTATCATCATAAATCCATGTTTACAAGACTTTTTTCTTCCTTTGAACATTCCGCCTTGGAGTGAGGGAAGGAAAAACAGAGGCAATTCCATTCGAACTGAGAGAGAAAATTCTCAGCGATTGCAGTCAACGCTTGCATGTGGAGCTTTCGATCGAGCTCATCCCAATTCCACATGCGAGGCTTGCATGCGGAATCGAGATGAGCTCGATTGAAAACTCAAGCCCTGCGTTTGCGAGAACCCTTCAATCAAAGTGGACACGCATTCACGCAATGGACGCATGACTCGCGGAGTACGAAACGACCACGAGGGGGAAAGCGGGAGAATTAACATCGGCGTGAAGAGTCTCCCGATCGATAACTGCTTGTCAGACGACTACTCAGTTCGCCTCGGGGAAGGTGAACGGCATCATGTACCTTTCCCGACATCCATCCCGGAGGGTTTAGAAGGGGCGCGGACCGTCATTCACCCTTCATTGAAAAGTATGAACCCTCTCAAACGTGCCTTTCACCTTAGAGAAAGAAAATTGTTTCGAGGAAAGATTGCACAATTCTCGGCGACCCAGTCTTTCTGGACATACCCTGAATGGACTCATTTGGATCATGCCAAATCATTTGCGTCCTCTCAAGTTTATTCATTATGGAATGATGAGCATTAGAGAAAGAATCACTCTCTCCTTTCGAGAAATTAGAAGAGAATTCTTAGCACATTCAGGAACAAATAGAAAACTGAAATGCACGACTGTTTTTTGCGATTTTAGACGACATACCGGATGTCTACGAATTGACTGAACATATGGAGTTTCGTATCCGGACCGCAACGACCTAGACCTCTGCTACCTTAGGTTAACGCGCGAGGCCTTCAAGACCATACTTTTCTAGACCATAGACAATGCAAAATGATCTATATACGAATACACGTACTGTCCTACGCAATGTCTGGCAAGATTACCCGGATGAAAATGAAGAGGCTCCACCTGTATGTAATCGAAATTGAAGTTTTAGTTTCCTATTTCCTGTAATGGCTCTTGAATTCTTTTTCTCTGTCAAAAGTAGAGTTTTGATCAATATCCGTATCCAACAAAGTTGAGTCTAACAATTTTATGCAGTAATGTGAAAACAACTCCTCATAAGCTTTATCTCTGTTCAACCCCAACCTCAACCCCTCAACCTCACCTCCCGTTCTCTACGGTAGTCGCTAACGTTCGGCCTAGGTCCTAACCGGCGGACTGTCGTCGGGTCAGGCTCTACCTTTTCTCGTTCGAAAGAAACTGAATTCTGACTTACTGGGCCAATTAGGCCTATAAGGATTAATCCCTGGTCTTCCAGACATCTCGTCGAGGACACGTAACGTCATGCCAATCGCAGCATTCTGCCTCTCACGGCCCTTTTAAGAGAGCACGTGTAACGATAGACCGATTAAAGGTCTGTTTCGAGTTTCACGAACCATTTCGGTGCGGATGAGGAATGTTAGGCCTATCTGGAGTTCCTCTAGCTACCTTCGACGAGTTCCAAGGAGAAAACGCCTCTAGGGAGCATTAAGTAAAACGTGGGCGCCATCCTGTAAATATAGGGATGTCCGAATGAGATACCGCCACATCCCACGAAATCGATCGGCCGTTGCGAGCCGACAGTTCGACCTCGGCACATCTAGTGAACTCGACACGAATTTATCTCATACTTTTAAAAAACAGAAGATCCATCGGCCAGAAGCCGCCATCGGCCCAAACTATTTTGCAGATCGCGCGGAAGAGTCCTCAAGCCTCAACATTAAGATGAATCGGAAAATACATCCCGGTACCTACTGTGAGAAAACGCCTTCATAATCATTGATCTCTCACTCGTGCGACTTTCCTGTTGCGTATCCTGGCAACACGCTTGCTGTATATCCGACTTACCATATGGTTGTCATTCAGTGTGAACGGAGAGCTAAGAGCGTTCGCACGATGGCATGGACATGCCTCAACATTTTCCTTCTATCCGCTTTCGTAAACTCAGTGGAACCCGTTGGAAACACGATCGGTTACCACTTGGTAGATGGAGAAAACATGTTTGCTGACGTGTCGGGATCCTATCAAGAAAAGAGTCGGGGTCTTTGTGCTCTCCTCTGTCAACGTCTCCGATCCGAGAATTGCTGGGGTTTTAATTACGACCAAATCAGGCAATCCTGCAAATTCCTCACTAAGAGTCCGACTTACTTGATCCCCAGCGACGGACATCTTTCTTTCATCACCCGTGAGTTCGGAATCCCATGTTAATACCTGTGCGAGGATGACGGAAGTGCTACTATTTCGCTTCCTTCATAAATACATCCATAAAAGTTCGATAAAGTAGAGGCGGGTACCTATCGCTTCAAGTTTGTTTTGCAGCTAGGCATTCAAATTCTGCATGGGAAAATGTAAATTTTCCTTTTCCATGCCGAAATGCAAAAATTACACAATAAAAACTTCCCGAGCATTTTCCGCACTTTCTAAAACTTGATAAGGTGATGACACTTTTATTTTCATGAATTGGAGAATTTGTAAAATTAAACATAAGCATGTCTTTAAAAGGAGACATTACTAAGAACAGGCAACTTTTAAGCCGAACGCAAGAAATTTCTATTTTCTTTTCGGACGCAATGGAGATGAGAAGCAACGTGCGCACTGATTCTGCAAAAGAATCTGAACGCCACATTTGCTTTTTTTTAAATACAAATTCTGGACATACCCAGGTAGGACACCTCTTTAGGTGGTGGTGGTGGGCCTCTGTCGGCACGAGCGGGATCGTGGCGGGCGCGGCAGAGTGCCCTTCGTGGTTGAGGACCCGCCGAACATCGACGGCATTCACCCGCGTCTTCTCGGGCAGAAGGGGGACCGGCGGTGGGAAGCTGACCCAACGGGGTTGGGATGGGATGGCCATGCGCCTCCTCTTGGCAGTTCATTGAATTTCGCAGTACCGAGGCGGTTTGATGAAAGTTGGCGTCCCGAAAGATGTGTGTTCTACGATTGATTCGCTTCGATTTTGGAGCAGTTGATTCCCTCAGCATATGCCGATATCAGCTTTTTCTGCGATTTGCGATGTCGGCCAAGTCCTTCTGTTCATTCATAGGTATTCTTGTCGGGCTGATGTCGGGTCAGTTATATTTTCAGGATTTTTAACCCATGCGTCACAGAGGTGTTTCGAAACACATGATCGTTGCGAGCGTCTCCCTGTGCAGTAGACGGCGCCGCCGCCCCTCCAGCGCATCGCTGGTGCTGTCCAGGCTGCTCGCTGACTACGAGCTGTATTACAATGTTGATTCCACTGTTTTTGAGGGAGGTTGTATTGCCAAAGCAAAGGAAACCAAAAACAGACATTTAAAAAAAAATTTTAGAAGCAGAAAGTGTGAACCAGCACAGAAGCGTGAAGCAGAAATTGAAGTAAGAAAAAGTTTGCCGTTATTGTGATTGCTTTCTAGACGTAGGCAACTTTCCAAGTTTTTCATTACGTGTTCATCGGCAACAGGATGACTTTTCAGCTGTTTGCTCGAAAACACATCTGTGACTGAAGACCAAGGGCTGTTCAGAAGTTATGAAATGGTGTTAACTTGAAGATTCTCGCGACAGTTTCAAGCTTCATCTATAACTGTTGGAATTGATGGCAGTCGGGAAAAAAAAACATTTTCTTGTATTTTTTCGGTAACCCTCCACGGTGTCAAAATTGAATATTCGACACAGTGCGCAAACAGCTGCACGATAAGTGTGGAGGCGGAAAAAATTGAACATTTCAAAACGTTCTCCTTCCACCACCACCCCTGAACCCTGACGAAGAACTACGGTATGAGGCGTGAAGATCCTCCACCGTGGTCCAGAGGTGCTGGCGGAATGAGAATGTTTTGGATGCAACTGCCGAACAGCTGTTTGCGCACGGTTTCGCATATTCAATTTTTTCACCTTGGAGGATTACTACGAAGAAAGCAATGAAGCCATGAAACATTATCGAATTATTCTTTTTTTTTAATGATTTTCTATAAATTGCAAAATTTATTATAATAATGCATAAAATGTAGTCAATCTGTGCTTCAAAAGCAATCGGAACTGCTTTCGACATTTTCATTTAAAGGAGACTCGGTGTTTTCCGTGCTTCTCAAGCAAAATACTTCTGAATATATGCGGAGTGTTTACTTATTTTTTTCCCTTTCCGTCACAAAGTTGTTTAGAAACACACGCCTGGCTCAACCAGTAGTGGGCATGCAAAATCTGGGGGGAAACTCAGGCGTTCCTTGCCAACATTTAGGACATGTGAAACTTAAAACCGCTTTTTAAAAAAAATCACAGAAAATAATTATGTTACGCATAGGTTAAGAAGTAAATTTTATTCACAAAAAAAACTGTTTTTTTTTTTAAATAAAACTTTTGGATCCTACCATTGTCAGCGCTGCTCATAGGCCTAAGCTTGATCCTTGTATTAGCGTGTTTTTGCTTTCTCTGCAGGCAATGATAACATAGGCCGGGGCATAACTTGCTTTGACTGGCCCATTTTGAAAGTGTGCAGTTGCAATATTTTTTGCTTAGGTGATTTACTTCACCGCAGGAATATTCAAAACAGCTGGGTCTCGTGGGTCTTTCTTTTGGTGGGGCGTTTCCTTCCGGAACAATCCCAAGAAAGGCTGCCCTGTGGGAGAAAAAAGTATTGAAAACGAAATTCGCATCTTCGAAAAACGAGATTTTGTGTGCTCTCCAAAACCGGAGGAGATGGAGCTTTAAATTTTCTGTAGCGATTCTGTGTTCAGAGCGTCTGAAGCATGCCCAAAATCGTCCTTCTAGATGGTCTCAGGGAGATATAAGAAGTGGAATCTTGAAAGGAGAAAGGGTTGAAAAAAGGGAATAGGCTCCTAAGCGCATTTTTGTCGTCAAAAGAATGGTAACAAATATGTGTTCGTCTTCCCAAGTAATATAACACCCACTTCTCTCATTTCGCCTCTTTAGACGTATGCATGATGGAGTACCCGAGTATCCCAGAGACCGAAATGAACTTGGGAGATTGGAATGGGGATTACCCAGCCCCCGAGGGAACCGTCGTCACCTTCACCTGCTCAGCCAGACATTCCCAGCCCTTCTCTGATGGCTTTCTGACGCACACGGCCAGTTGCCAGCCCCCCTGTGGAAGATGGCACACCTCCTTCACGGATGACACAGCATGCGTCCGTAAGTTATTCCGTATGACAGAATTTTTTATTTTGGACCCCTGTAGACTTTCGACATAAGGCAATGCGATCGACGTCCCAAGTGAAGTGACCTGAAGTCAAACATAATAGAATTGTTCAGTCCGTGGGGACTAGAATATCTGCCTTGTTCAACGCGATCCGTTAACGAAATAGGAAAGCCTAATGCGAATTTCCTGCATTGATGACGGCGAAAACTTGATGAAAAAGTACGTAAATTTTATTTCAGGAAATTCGCGTGTGCGACCATATTCACTATCCTCCATGTGAGCGATGATGAATTTGGATTCATGAATCGCAATAAAACAATGAACATATGAGACATTGGAAATTACGAGGTGTGGCTATTATATTTCCAGACTGGTTTGATTGCTCAACTTTGAGAGAGAGGGGGGGAGTGGGGCTATTATTGTAAAATGGGGGAGAGCCTTAGCTAATAACTGGGCAAGTTTCAGTGTGGTCTGACCAGTGCGCTGCGACCTGCGGCCGTTAAGATAGACCGTATTTTGTGTGCGCTGGCGGATTTGAAATGGAGCGTAATCTCGAGCGGAGAACCAATGTCAAATTTTGGGCAATCAACCAGGTGTTGTACATGAACGTTTTGAAGAGGTTCCGTGAGGCTGTGAGAAGGAGAAGCGGGGATCTGTGAAAGGAGAACTCGTGGATCCTACATCACGATAACGCGTCCGCTCACACAGCGCTGTCTGCCCGGGAGTTTTTGGTCGCCAAACAGATCACTGAAATGGATCACCCGCTGTATTCGCCCGATTTAACCCCCAGAGACTTTTGACTGTTTCCCAAACACAAAAATGTTCTTGAAAGGCTACCGATTTCAAGGCAATGAAGACTTTCGAACAATTGGGACGCAGGCTCTGAAAGACATCCCGAAAGAAGACTTCCACCGCTGTTTCCAGCAATTGCAGCATCGTTGGGATAAGTTCTGGAAGGGAGTGGGGATGAAGGCGATGAATCTGATTAATTTGTAAGGTTTGAAATAAATTTTTTTTTAAATGAAAGCCTGGAAACTTAATAGCCACACCTCATATGTCGCATATTACGGAAACGACGGCATGCTTTGGAAGTGCATGCTACCCGGACTTGTGTAAGGGAAAAATGTGGAAATTTAATTCCTCATTTTGAGATTTCACTTTAAAACCTAAAACATTCCGAATTTCAATAGCGCGACTTTGACTGGCTTCCGTGAAGTGGAAACAGGCTTCACTTAAGTGTATTATGAAATCTAAACTCTCACTCTTAAATCCTTTGATTTACACGTATGAAAATTTAATGAATTACATGTTGATAAGACATGACATTTTGATAAGATATGAGTGCATGGTCGCTCGTGGATACCACTGTCCAGAGATCATGCGTGAGAATTGAGCGAAAATTCCCATATTTCCAAAAAGTTGAAAAATTGACGTGGATGCCCAAGATAGGATATTATACTCATTCATCGCACATAATGGTGACGCATTTTCGAGAAAAAATTCCTACCAGGGATTTCCCTGTTCACAGGAGAAATAAAGTACCCCGAATGCCTCCTGACGGAGAAGGGAAGAGAATATATCGGAACGACGAGTCGGACAGAATCTGGAACGGATTGTCTGAGGTGGGACGCCATGCCGTACGGAGTACCAGGTGATTTTAACCCAAATCTGAAGATACTAAAAATGGGGTCTTCCTGGGAAACGGCTGCGTGGATCCTAGAGATCAAGGAGAAAAAGTACTTGGGCTATGAAGTTAATTTCCTCGGCATGGACGCCTGGTCTCAGATGAACCACTGCCGGAACCCATCAGGACGAGAAAGACCTTGGTGCTTCATCGGTAACGCGAGTATAAAATGGGAGTATTGCGACATTCCCTTCTGCCCGGATCCAGGTGATTCATTTAAAAAGTGTTCGGTATTACTTCGTGTCGATCCCCTTCCGTTATCCATTAAAATGAGGTGCGTTGCATGTGGCAAAGCCATGCGACGAAGAACCCGTGGCCATATTGATTCCAATTTTAGGCATAAATAAATTTAATATTTTGTGGATTATTTCAAACGAATGCCTTTAAATATCTCAAAGTAGAACTGTCCACATTGCTATCAATCAAATATGTAGTACCCTGCAGAATTCAATAATCGATGCATGCAAGTATTTTAAGCTCATATTAATGCTTAAATTGACTAAATCTCTATTAAAATGAACGTATGTCTCCTGCTTACTCTCAAGTGAATAATTGGAATCGTTTCCTGCTAAAATTTAAATAATTTAAATTGCATATACCACGTATGAACCGTTAACGCTCTGCTTTCTGTGTCCTAGTAGGCTTTTCCAATGTTTTCCTTTTTACATTTATTTTAGGGCGAGTTGGAGTCAATTTTTGACGGCACATTCTGTACAGGTTTTTTCTTCAACAGAACCTCCAGAATGCAAAATGACCGAAATGGGTGCTGAATACATTGGGAGGCGTAACGTGTCCATGTCAGGTTTTCCATGCGATCCCTGGAAAAAAGCTTTCAATGGTCACACTGATATGCACAGGGCAATCCCGGATTCAGAGGACGTGGAGGAGCAACACAATTTCTGCCGCAACCCAAACGGAGAATTCGATGTTCCTTTTTGTTATGTCGATGGTCAAATGAAAGCCTGCGATGTTCCCTTCTGCCCAGATGTTTTAGGAGACACCAAAGCGAATGTTGACAACGAGGGGAATGTGTACCCTGAATGCCTTCTGTCGAAGAAAGGGAAGGAATACGCTGGAACCACGAGTCAGACCGAAACCGGAAAAACTTGTCTCTATTGGGACAAACAAGCCGATGACATGCCTTGGGATTTCTACATGAAACAATTCAATCCATTCTCATCGGATTGGGAAAACTTTTATAAAGGATATAACAAAAAATACTTGTTCCTGAATGGTGACGCAAAAATTCACAAGAACCACTGTCGGAACCCTGGACCGAACAGAAAAAGGCCTTGGTGCTTCGTCGCTGACGTCGATATCAAGTGGGAGTACTGCGACATCCCCTTCTGCCATGACACGAGTTCGTCTCTCACTTCATTAACATCCATTTATCTTCCTTTCCCTCCGCGAAGGTTATTCCCTTTGTAGATCCGCCCAGTTGCAAGCTGACGGGCAAGGGAGGAGAATATGTTGGAAGAGAGAATGTCACCATCTCTGGCTTTCCTTGTCAGCCCTGGCTTGCAACATTTGTCGACACTACAGACCCGAGTTACGCCTCAACTTCGATGTTCCCGGAAGAAATGGACTCAACCAACAACTTTTGCCGCAATCCTCGCCCGATCGGGGCTCAGAGTCCTTGGTGCTTCATAGAGCCAAGGCACAACGGGAAATGGGAGTATTGCGATGTTCCCTTTTGCCCCACAAGTGAGGGGGAAAAATGTGAAATACGCGTCAATGGGAAATGCAAAATGGGTAAGTATTTCCATGCATTTTTTTCTCTGTTTCATGGCGCGCTCCTGACCGTTTCACTCCTCAAAATAATGATTCATTCGAAGAAAGAATTTCCCAATAGGCATTTGCACTATAAAATGGTACAGCCCCATGGGTGTTTCGACTGCAACCCAATTTATCTTTTGCGAGATACATATTCATCCCATTTGGAAAGTGATAAAAGATCATTTTCAAAGGTTAAATGAAAATCTTACATGTGCAGGGTGCGACAGAAACATCGAGGCTATGTAAATGCTCTTTTTAGCTTCTGAGCGAAAAGTTTTCGAGTTTGATTTCGCGCAAATAGTGCGCAAAGCCTTACAATTCAAACGCAACATGTTACAGCTCAGTTATTGAAAGTAATGCCCTTGACATGGTCTACGTTAGATGCAACACAAGAAAGTGAACAATTTTCGTAGTTGTTGACAGTCGCCTCTCGCAACCTTTGGGTTAATCCGGCTCCTCCTGCACCAATGTTTCCCTCAGATTCCTGTAATTCGCGAGGCCTATTTTGAGTAAATTGCTTCTTTCAAATAGCCTCATAGAAAGTAATCTGGTACAGTTAGATCGGGAGTTCTTGCAGGCAATTAATTTGTTACCAATCCGAGGGAGATTGTGGCCACTGAAATGCAGTCGCAGACAAGTCCGACGCGTTGGGCTCTATGGGACGCGACCACGTCCCGTCGAAGTCATCATTTGTAACTGTGTCGAACATTGGCGCAGTTTCGTCCCTCGCCGAATCCTCAGAGTCGGAACATTAACAGTCAATGGGTGTGTGACTTCAGATCGGAAACACTGCAAAAGGTCACGTAAAACCAAGATGCGATATGCACTTCAGAACTACGCAGAGCAGCTCCCGTCACTTGTGCATGGGGTGACAGGTCTTCCAGTGCTCGTCTCTGTGACGTGCATGAGGCCAGCATGGATTAAACATTCTCATGAAGGATTTCAATAAATTGGCTCATTTTGATCTATTTCGTCAAAATGAGCCAATTTATTGAGTATATAACTGCAGACTATAAAAAACGTGGTTTTAAACATTTTTGAGGAGAAGCATAAATATTCAATTCCTATGAAGAATTACATTGCAGGGGATAAGTATATAGCCTCAAAGAGGATAAATGCTAGGTTGTAACGAAAGTTTTTGTGCATAACTACTAAATTTATTTAGCAATGAATTTGGAATTGAACGATTTTTTCGTCACACATTCTGAACGCTTTAATCTGTATAAATTTAGCGATTTGTAAAAAAAAACAACATATATATGTACGCTCCATAAAACGCGCTTCAAAGTGATACCAAATACGTATATAAACAAATATTATTTAGAAAATGATGCTGAAATAAATGTTGTATTCATGCACAAAACTTTCGTTACAACCTAGTATTTAATTATATTCTTATGGCTGGGTTATCCCACACTTTTCCCACAAATTTCTTCGAATTTATTATACTTTACTAGCGAGTTTGTTTGCCCTTCGGGCAAACAAACGTTTGCCCTTCGGGCCATGGACGCGACTTCGGCGCTCTGCGGTCTAAGGCATCCGTTTTCGATGCTCACCCCTACTAATGCGGTCAAACTCCTTTGTTCATGGGTTCAATTCTCGCACCTTTAAAGTAAAGGTGTCAAAGAACATATTCTTATTGACGCCATGTCATTTGTAGCACGAGGATCACCAATTAACAATTGTAATTGTGTCGTTTAGTGTTCCATCGGTGTATTCAATTCCTATGATCGAGGCACTCTTGATTGCATATCAATCTCCAGAAAAAGTAGGAGTAATAGCAGCAACATAACCACATAAGGCACTTGAGAGTTTTAACGCTAAGATGGCTAATATTAAAGATCAATGTAGGCCTGAGCAATCGTCCAAGGGTTGGATATTAGCTTGCTGAATCATTCCCATTAGGGCAAGTACCGCCAATGTCGAACTGTATCTGNAAATGTGAAACACGTATTTAAAGTACGTCCCCATTGAAATACGTGACATATGGGGTCGAATGTCTTGACTTTTTTCATCAAAATCATTACCTCTATGATTCTCGGTGCCTAACTTGAAATATTTCATTGTGTCCCTTTTTGTAATGGTGGAGAATACATTTTGAAAAACTTCCCTCCGATAATCTACGCAAAGGATACATATTTCCAAATTATGATTTTTCCTCTACTCAGCCATCAAAAAGGGTACTTCGGAGGGAAGTTTAAATGTCCTGTCTCTGTTTCCTTGGATCAAAAAAAAAAATCAGGAATATGGGACTGAAAAAAGGGGACTAATGGGTGTTAGTGAATTTTTTTTTCTTTTGAAATGTAGACTCATGGAACTCCATGCCACCCAGTTTCAGCCTTATTCGTTTCCCCTTTTTGCTGGCCGAAAAAAATATATTGGGAAAAGCGACCCACCCAAAAGCTGTGCTCTGAGGAGACGTATAAAAAAGTTTAATTTTTCCTTAAATCAACATCACGTCAGTGATTCGTGCGCCAGCTACTTTTCTGTCTGCCCATTGATTTACGTGTCCCAAAAGTTTCAATATTATACATTTCCTCTTTCCCTGGTGAAAAAACATACTTTGAAAAGCTGACCCACCCAAAAGCTATGCCCGGAGGGGATGCACCATAAAAGCTGAATACTCTCTCGACTCAATAATATCACGTCACTTATACGTGTGCCGTGTTTCACTTTTCTATTTCTGTCCAATTCACCAAGACAATTTTTTTTAAACATAGCCCCTCCAGAAATTTTCCCCAAGGGTGTATCAAGACTTGAACTCATCATGTCGGTAGGCACGTCCATGCCACGTTTCAGCTTTCCATGTCTCTCCGTTTTATTCAAGCAACGGGACATGGAAGGCAAGAGAAACCAAAAAATAGGCATGAATCGGCCGGGAATCGAACCCAGGCCTCACGATTATCGGTCAGATGTGCTACCAATATACCACCGAAACGGTGACGTACAAGGGCATCTCTTGATGACATCCTTATCCATCACGATATATATTTAAAAAAAACTTATCCCCCCAAAATGTGTACCCCCAGGGCATGTACCTCCAAAGTCGGATTTTTTCTGAACTATGCTACCCATAAGGTACATGTGTACCAAGTTTCAGATTTCTAACCTTTCTGGAACATGGTTAGAATTAGCGCCAGTCAGTCAGTCAGTCATGATCGTCTATATATATTAGATGTTATCACTTAATCCTCGTTGTTAACAGTGTACTGTACCTATATCTTCTTCTAGATGCCGAAAATTGCCAGCATGACGGTGCATGGAAAAAATACATTGGAACAAAGAATGAGACGATCTCGGGGAAACCATGCCAACCTTGGATGATATACCTCTCGACAACAGATCATCCGTTTCGCGATGGGAGGGAAAGTTTCGAGATTGACGATTTTCCAGATGACTTGCATCCTTCCCACAATTTCTGTCGACACTACAAGAGAAGAGATGCGGATGATTTTGTGTGTTGGAATGGATCCGATTTGGAATTTTGTGAAATCCCCGATTGCTGAGACAGGTAAGGGATTTTTCAGCACAGAACACAAAAGCTGTGCCAAATAATAAGACCAAGGAGGACATCATCTTCCTACAATTTCATTACATCATATTGGCAATCCTTTAGAAAAAGTTTTCTTAACCTCCTGAGGAAATACTTGTCGATTTGGTGCAGGGTTTATCCCTGGATCTACCCAATACAGGAAACCTTTGAAGTTGGCTGAAGAGTGCTTTGGTTTTCATGGCTTCTTCTTTCCTAGCCTGACTTGCTTTTGACGAGACACGCGTCAATTTCCGATGATCTGGAACACGTTCCTCTCATTACGCATTAAATATTATTCCCATATGAGTATAACTAGAGTGTAATATTTTGTTCGTCGTTGGCTTTTCCTACCACCTTGTTCTTTAAGTTTCCTCTCACCGAACGGAACGGCAGCTATACAGGTCCCCTACCGGAGCTTTGTCTAATATTCTTGGGATGTTTAGGATATCCGTTTTGAATGTTTGCTGCATCACGGGATCCTACGTGGCGGGGAAAATTATCTAGTTTTGGGGACCTTTACAAGCATAAGTTGGTTTTTTTTCGCTATTGAACATATGTTGAGCCTCCCAATTCCTTTTCGTCTCCTGGCAGTATGTCGAGGATAGTGTGTCACATATTTGTCATTTACTTCATTGTCTCTTGTCGCACTCTCATCACATGGCAGGTGTGGTGGAAATGTATGACCCCTGCACTGAATTATGACTTCCCAGGGATTAGTTGTTATGAAGTTTCAGAAAATTTCCAGAGCTGCTCAAGTAAGCGACATCATGCACTTTTAATGCATTCAATACTTCTGTTATAATTCCTATTCAAAAATTCTCTGCTCACATACACCAAACCATGCCGTTTTGGAACGCTGCTCTTGTTCATCTATGAAAAAATTCATCAGACATCGCGCATCTCGCGCTTTAAGGAAGAAAACATTATGGTTCATTTTCCCTTTTGAATACCAATCATGTTCTTCTTCGCACGGGAAAATACTTCCCACCTCTTCCATTGTCCATTATTAATATAGAATTTTCTAAATTCGATTGCCTTACAGAATTCCATCAATACAATTGTAGTGTCATCAATTCGCATTGTATAATTGACAATTCGTTTGAAAGAGTAATGTTTTTCAAACAATACTCGTTGCACATATTTCACCTCTCACTCCGGGAATGCGTTTGAATGGAAGTCCATGGATCTCAATGACGAAAGCATTGTGAATTCCTGCGTCACAATTGAAGTTGTATGGAACAGTGTTGGTAGATAATAATAATTCAAGGTTCATGGAAGATCGAAATATCTCTTTAGACTCTGATCACGTTAGCCATAAGATCGGCAATTGCCGTAAATTGAAGGACGAATTTGAAAAAAGGCAAGCTACGGATGCGTTTTAATTCTTTTCATATGAATTATATGAGGAAGCAAAACCCAAAGAAAGGAATCAAAAATTGAGTTTACACTCTTCTTCCTAAACAGAATTGGAATCATCCTGGGAAACACCAAGTTGTCGACATGACTTAATTCTCCCCCCTGCTCTAATACGATGAGGCACACATCGTTCACTGATGAGGTCCATTCACTTTGAAAAGAGTCAGTTTCTTATCTATCCAAGACCCATTGTTGACGGTTTCCAAGAGCGAAGCAAAAGTAACATTTATCTTCGCGTGAATGCATGAATGCGAGTGAAGAACATAGGATCTCTCAGGTCGCATACGAAACGCACGTTTCCTTTCATCCCTGGGTGACGACATCTCATTCGCCCAGAGTCTCCCGACACTGCTTCCCAATCACGTACTATTCTACTCACAGAAAACCGTTGCATCGTGCTTCTCATAGCGGCCCCCGATTCAGGTAAGAAACTGAACTGTCCTACCTCCATCCACTGGACCGTGGATCGGGAAGCGTTAATCGTTCGCGTTGCTACCGACAGCTTTTCTTCTTCTCAATGCAGTTAATATTGTGTACTCCAACAGCCTAGACTCGTTTGTCATGTTTTGCAGGTACCCAGTGCGTTCAAGTATTTTTAATAAGTACGTCCTTGTTTTTTTTTGAGGGGTTGCCATAATTCCTCAACAATATTTGTATTATGGTCTTCAAGTGTGAAATGCATTATTGCCAACAATGGAAGTTAGCTCTATGAAAGCGACTGATTTCATCGATAAAAGGTACAGGCTTTCATCTCCCATTTTAAATGTGTTCATCGAAAAAGAACAAAATTCCTGTATCGCTAGTTAGATGCGTGAAAATAATTTAAAAAAATATTAATTCTAAGGCGGAAGGGGGTGTTCCATCCTTCTGTCACTTTAAGTATACAAATACTCACGAATGCATATCGAAGGATGCATACTCTCCATGTCAGATGGATTCCACTTCATAATGGACGGGAATCTCTTTGTTTCCCCCATTTGGGGTCATGTCCTTCGTATGCAGGGCCCGTACGCAAACACCGAAGATCATGAAAGAAAAAGACGAGCCTCGAATCCGAAGAAAACAAACTTCATTTAAATTTTAAAATAAAAAGTCGACGCTGTATCCCTCGCTCGATAGTGGAGGAGCGAATAAAAAAAAACAGTTCCATTGTGCAGAATATATGGGTATGAAGTAATGTGAAAACCAATTTTCAATCGCTTTCCCTTTCTTCAAACTCCTCTCAACCTGCCTCTCTACGGGACTGACTAACGTAACCTTTTCCTTTTCAAAAGAAACTCAATTCTCGACTTACAGCGCCAATTAGGCCTGTAAGGGTGAATCGTGGTCTTCGAGACATTTGGTCAAGGACCAGTAACGTTAGGCCAATCACAGGCCTATTCATACGTTCATGAACCATTTGAGTGCGGACATGGAACGTTAGGCCCATCATGAGTTCCTCGAACCATCTCGAATAGATCTGAGTTTTGAATGCCCGCAAGCAGCATGGAATCCATAGTACGCGCAATCCTGTTAATTCAGGGATGTCCGGATAACATATCAGCATATCCCACCACATCGATCAATAACAGTTAACCACCGCTTCATTCTCAACTCATCTCGTGAAATCAGCATATACATGTCACATACATTAAAAAATAGAAGATCCAGACGCCAATACGAAGGTTGAAACAGTCTTGAATCTGGCATAATTTCGGTACGGTATCCAACAACACTGGGGGACGGTGCCGAAGCAAGCTCTCTAAGCCTAATTAAACGACAGCTAATTTCTTTTTTTATGGCGAAATGGAGCTTCACAACCAGCAAAAAAGCCACTTTTCGTCATCCACGAGTCAATCTCTTTCTTATGTTTGGTCTCTTTCCTCTGAAACTCCCCCAGCAGTGGCTACCCAGGGGGGGAGAAAATAAAAAAAAAAAATTAACATCCTCCAAAAACGAGATTATACGTTCTCCATAACCCCGGGGAGATGGAGATTCAAATTTGCTGGAGCGATTCTCTGGTGAGAGAGGAAGAAGTATTCCAAATTTCGTTCCTGTTGATGCTCTCAGAGAGGAGAGAGAGAGGTTGAATTTTGCAGCGGGAAGGGGTTGAAGAAAAGTAACAGGCGCTACCAAAGCCTATCGATAAGATGGATGGAAACTCGCTGACAGCTTAAGGCCGAGCTAAGAAATCATGCAGAAAGGCCAGGGACTGTTCATTTTCGATGGGAAGACAGCAACGTAACGAGGAAAAATCGATACAGTGAGGGTTTCTACGCCAAGCTTGCCATGTACCATCCTGGTTGTCGGCGCCCGCAGGCATAGAGGATCACATGGAAAAGAATAGAGGGTTATATTCGGCACCCCTTAACGTCAGGAAATGTTTCTGCCTTCTCCCTATTCGGCTTTTGCTCCGTTCTTACCTCATGTGGGGGATGCTTTTGGGAAACAAATGAATATTATGTATGTTCATGATTTAAACAAAAGTGCTGTTAGCCTAAGGCCTACCAAAAGTAGGTTCAATATCTAATGTATGAAGGGTCCTAGAATTGACTGTACGAAAAGGAGAATTTCGTATCTGGGCCGTTCTGACCTAGGCCTCTGTTTTCTTAGCCCGACCCGCATAGCCTACTGGGCTATGACTTCCTTGGCCGTTGTCTGGGCGGAAGGACCTATGTTCAGTCGATTCTGAGACACTATAAATATGTATCCAAAACGAGAGAATTTGGAGACAATGACAGTGGTGTAACACCAAAACCACAGACGGAAAGTCAGATTTTGGGAGACATTGACAATCAAGGACGAACGACTGGAAGGGCATTGGAATTATGCTCGATCATCACACTCGAACTTCCTTGCTCCAGGATTTTATCCCCGGACTACGAATCAAGTAAGGCTCGGGGGCAGTTCAGCCGGCACGACACAAGGTGATCGACCTGGCCTTTCTATACATGGAGGAACAGCACTCTACGAGCCGTTCCAGGGAAGCCACGATTCGGTAATGTGTCATACTCACGTGTCCTAGGTGCTAGATGCCCTAGGTGTCATGCTTCACCTCTGACCCTATACCTAAGCCGACAAGCTCTCATCAGTGATGCCCTTAGTGTAATTAAGCCTCTGCCACTACTCTCTCTAATTTGTATCGTTAACCAGGGAATGGAGATGAAGGCATGTTTGCATCTTAATTCAAAACGTTCAATAATGAGTGCCAGAAAATGAAGGCACATGCCATGGGACAGGATCCTTTTATGTATTCAATGATTTTCCCTACTCGCTCCGACGAGGAGCTCAGAGATGGTTAAAGCTGTCAGTGCATGGAAAGTTCGAAGGGATCTTTAAAGTTCATGACGTTCTGGTCATAAGCCTTTTTCCTACAGGAATAGACATTCCCGATCGCCCATTTCTCTGGTTTCATTAGGAATGACCATGTGACAGACACGGTCAGATTGAGAGAAAGGCATTCCTCCACAAGCGGTTCATTGACCCAACATCTTAAATACAGGGTAGTAAATGACGTCCATCATCGGTTCACCAATAATAACCTCTTCCGAGGTCGCAATCCTGACGACTCTCCGCTTGTCTACGGCGGTGAGCTCGAATAGACGCCCAACACGGCTCTTTGGTGCGATGGGTCTGACTCGCACATTCACCCTGAATACTGTTATGTAGCTTATGCCCAGTTGGGCCGCGATTCGACGCGTCGCGACGCTGGTGGGGTACGAAAATGAGCCAGTCAGCATCCACCAGTTGCGGCAGAGGGTAAAGACCGAGTGGGATGCCGTTCCAGTCTGAGCATGCTTTCAGGCCCAGGCAGTGTTAAAGGCTAATGGCAATTGCACAAAGCATTAATAAATTCGCTTCTGTGAATGCCTGAGCGTGAGGGACAAAACTGTGAGAATGACATGGTTGGATTATAACAGCTGCAGCTCAGGCAACAGGAGGCCGATTCGCATAAGACTAGAACGAATCGAAAGCCAGGAAGGAGGAATACGATTGGCGGAAATTTATATTAAATTGAATGCGTCATATGCGATGTATGAGTCATCAAGTGGAACTGTGTCAAACATTGTCACAGTTTTGTCCCTCACTGTATCCTCGGAGTCGGAACATCAATAGTCAATGGGTATGTGACGTCATCACGAAACACTGCAAAAGGTCATGCAAAACCACGATGCGATATGCACTTCATCATACCACATAGAGTTTCCCATCTCTTGCGTATGCCGGTGGCAGGGCTTCACGTACTTTTCTCTGTGACCTGGATGAGGCGAGCATGGATTAAATATTCCTAGGAGAATGGATCAAAATGAACCAATGTTTTTGAGTACATAACACCTGTTTTCAATATTTTTCAGTCATTGAAGCATAAATATCTGAATCCTATGAAGAATTATCCTGTAAGGGGGGAATATGCAGACTCAAAGAGGATAAAAATGTATTCATGTTCTTATGGCTGGGTTATCCCACACAAAGGGCTTATTTGGAAAACCCTCCAAATCAAAGGAAATGGGGGGAAAATGCTTTGTTGCTCAGAAAAGGTGAAAACAATTTTGAAAAGGTGTTTTGCCGGCGTCTACCTTAATTTTCGAATTTATTCTTCTGAAAGTTACACCCTAAATCCTTTTTGTTAACTGTTACGGTTTTGTTACAGTTAACTGTTGTTAACTGTTTTGTTATGGGTTTTACTTTCTAGAGCCATATTCCCCGAAATTACCCGACGCCCCAAGGTCAAAACATCGATTCAAGGTTCAAGGTAGTTAGTGACATCAAGACGCGATTTCGCCCATTTCGAAATCACGTGTCGAGGTCGAGCGTTCCTTAATTTAAGGGTAGGCCTAACCCTCTTAAAGCTATATATTTTTGTTTTTTTATTTATTATTATTTGACTATCCTAGTCTTCTTAAGAAGAAACTAGATGCTTTCTTAAGGAACGCTCGACCTCGACACGTGATATCGAAATGGGCGAAATCGCGTCTTGATGTCACTAACTACCTTGAACCTTGAACCTTGACGTTTCAACATCACAATGTTTCCGATTAGGTATAAAGTACAGGTGGCAGTATAGGGTGAAACCCATATTTGAATTTGAATAGTAGATCCATCCTGCCACCAATCTACGGGTGAGAATTTCTTCATATATCCCCCGACTGGGTTATGTCTTGAGAGAAATGTGCTGAGGAATTCCATTGTCTCCCTCTCAGATCAACGTGGGAAATCGTAGGGAAGTGTGTCAAAGATCCCGAGGGCTCATATCAGTTGAACCAATGAAATGACTCGCAACTACACTGTATGAAATCTTAAATTCCATCTCACGCCGGTTTTGGGAATCTTTTCGGCCTCGTTACGGCAGCAGTGTGAGTTGGCTGGCCCAATCATTAACCGAAGATGAGACAACATCCCGGCTTTGGCCCGACAATAAACTAAGGACAATTTTCGACTGGGAATAAAGATCTTTGCCGAAAAGGGTTAAGATAATTGCTGTGGAAATATATCAGTCTTCATTTCTAATATTTTAGATAGAACCCTGTTGAATTGAGGTCACGAGTTGTCTAAATCCGATTAGGTAGTCGGATTCGTAGGTGCGGCGCAGACGGTGAAACTGCCGCTGGTCCCTCGACATGATGAAAACTAACATGATGAAACTAAGGTTTCGGAGGCAGGTTATTCCTGTTCCAGAGAACAGGGCTATGATAGTGCGTGCTCAATCTAGAAGATAAATGCGTTCTAGAATCGAGATTGGCTGTGATTGTCCCATGTAATTTGAAACTATTGAATAATAGGGAGAGAAAGGTTTTTGCGGAGGAGACAATTCAGCTTAAAATGGAAACACCAAATCAAGTCGAAGTTCCGAACAAGAGGTCTCATTGATCAAAGGTATTTGTTGATGGTCGTAGGAGGAAAATCCTTCTTCGTTGATCCTACACCGGACTTTGGCTCGGACTGTAGGCCGCTCCCACTAGTCTGGAGCCCATGCAGAAGTACTTATTTGAGACTCGATCGTTCAAGCCAGAACCAACCATGCATTGCCTCATCGCTGGTTTCTAGTGCAGGGATACCACGTGCTCAGGTTTCTACAGCTACACTAGCTAGCAGCTTAACAAAAGGTTGGTTATTAGCCAGACAATGTAACAAAAGTCTAGGTCGAGTGGCTCTGGCATCATCTCCGGGTGGGGTTCAATAATTAGGAAAAAATACAATCCAGACATTACCTAATGCTTCCGTGACAATAGCATGGGAGACATTCGTTGTTGATGATCTCATTGGGGTGGGTAGGTAGGTAGGTGTTACTATCTTTACCAGAAATTCATCCTGCTCCATCATCAGCATCCTTCGCGCAAACCGTCTGACGTTCAACATCTCCATCTCGGTTTTGGGTTAGACAGGATCATAGCGACAATGGCTTTTCATGGGAAGCTTCGCTTCCCTCCGTTCTTATCAGGCATTCTTCCGTGTCATCACAAAAATTTGACGAGGAGGGTCGGCGGTTTCTCATGCGCGACATATGCCATGTCGTAATTTGTCCAGTCATGGTTTTCCATTCGGTGGCCTTACTCAACATGCAGCTCGTGGGGGGGGGGGGGGATCGTGTAAAATTGGTGCATTTAACGCAAGTTCCTGTCACCAGACACGCTACATGTGGGACAAGTCCTTCCAAGGAATCTGGTCAGGGATCAGAGAAGGCCTTGATGAAGCTCGCATTTTCTTTGGAGTTCTGCCTCATGAGTCGGTCATGACGCCTACATGGTTTCCATTAAGTCCTTTTTCATAGGCAAAGTTGATATAGTGTGTATTTTACTATTAGAGATGTTGAAAGCGCTGCCACCAACATTCCCGACCACACAGCAGGCGCACCTCCAGTTTTTCTTCTTTCACCAGGGTCATTTGAAATCAATAACTCACCTGTACATTAAAAAGGAATATATTATCAAAATGTATCTTTGATGCTGCACTTCATGGACACCCTGTACACGTAAGGTTGATATGGTTTATCTATCACAGCATAGGACTTCTCAATTCCACGAAGAGGGCATAAAAGATAAGGCGATGAGTGCCCCGTATCCCCCATCCTTCTTTCTGCGTAAGCAAGCCATTTTTTGTGGAGGAAAAAGAAGTCTTAGCTTATTACACGTCATTGCGATGCCGCTTCTAACAATATTGAGGTGATTTGTCCACGTGAATTAGGTGTGATTTCCTTGTCATGACTGTTAGGTCGCTATGCCTTCAGTACCAGCCAGCGATCAGCCAATTATACATGAAGTTGGTACTAACAATGTTTCCGGATTGTTCTTTCGCCACCTTCTGAGCAGTCAGGTATGTACAAGGATTATGCTTTCTCCCTGTTGAGCTCGTGGCTCTATGATAGTTCCATTTCTTGACACAGCAGCTGATCTCTCCAAGAAAGGCAGTATCAAGATTAAGTCTCCCTTCCGCGATTCAGGTTTGTGGTTGATGCACATCCTGTTTTTCATTTACTAAGGTGAAACAGTTTCAAAATTAAATTTCCTTCGATATAGGTTTCATGCAAGAAAACCACAACTACTATTACCTAATACAGCCACGACACCAGTGTTGCATTAAGTATAAGAGTTCATGCGCAAAATCATTCAAGAAGACAGTTTGGAAGACCCTCGCGATTTCAGCAATACAACGTTCCAAAGCACACAAATAGGGTAGCGAAACAATTTTTGGAACAGCATTTACCCGAAACGATCGACTGGCCACCAAACAGTCCAGACGTAAACCCAACAGAAACTAATGGTTCGTTCTTAAGTGACGCGTGGAGAGACGGAGGACGAAAAATCTCAATGAATTGGACCGATTCCTGCTTGAATAATGGCAACGAACTGACACGCAGTGCATAAATCGTTTGATTGCATTGAGGAAAGATAGATATTTAGCTCTTATTGATTCAGAGGGTGATATAATCAACTATTGTTTGTATTTTCATAGAATATTGTTTGAGGAGTCTGTGAACAATATTGTATTAAAATTCATCGCTTCCATCATTAGAAATTCACCAAAATCTAACGGCAACTTTTTTTTTGCAATCCACTGTATATCCGTTGGTCAAAATTGCACTTAAAAAAATACATTTGTGTTCCTAAAGCGATGGCAAATTGTTCCGGAGAGGAGGAGCTCCACGTGGATGGAAAGACAGTTGCTCGAATAATCGCTGAAAACAATGAAGACTTAAACTTCATTGATCACGACGGAGTGATTGCATGTTTACTGAAGAAACAAGTGATCAATCACGTCGAGTATGTCGATATTATGAAAAAATCTCAGAAGATGGACAAAATACTATTTCTTCAGGAAAAACTGCCGCAAAAAGGAGACACTGCATTCCAGAAATTTTTGGAGTGCCTCGAAGGGAAAGGCCATAAGAAACTTGCTTCGAAAATGAGACGTGGTGAGTTCTACAACTTCAGCACCTATTGCCTTAGCATATCGATTCTGGTCGACTGGTGTGTGTAGATGCTGAAATATGAGGTGTGATCAAAAAGTTCCTGTACTTTTATTGGCAAAATTTATTTTTTATTTGTATATTAAAAGTAATTGTTGTCCCCTTCAAAGTATTCCCCCTCAATGCTAAGCATTTATCCCAACGCTCCTGCAACTTTGGGAAGCTATGCTGGAAGTCCTGGAGTGTAAGACTCTGAAGCTACCTCGTCGCATTTTCCTTGATGCTTGCAATGTCTTCAGATCATTTTCCTTTCACGGAGAAATTTAATCTTGTGGAACAGGAAAAAGTCACACGAAGGTGACTTTTTCACCAGGTATGGTGAACAGGGAGGGTGGAGTAACACAGGAATTTTTTTTTGCCAAAAGCTCTCAAATTGTGGGAAGAGTGTGGGCTAGAGCATTGTCGTGATACAAAAACCAGGCTTCATTTTGGAAAAGTTTGACCATTTTCTTCTAATATTTTCTAGCAGACGGGTCAAGACATCTTTGCAGTAACCTGGTCAACTGTCTGGCCTTGTGGGACAAGCTCATGATGCATCAGGATCATGATGCATGATCGAAAATTCGATGAAGAGCACAGAGACGACCGAATTTCAACACTTGTGAATCGCGACTGGTTAAAACGTTGACGACCAGCCTATTTTTGCTTGTCCGCCGCGTGGGACCACGCGCAGTTTTTTTGTCAAAAAATGCGTCCTGCCATCTGGACGCATGGTCCCAGAAAACAGTTTTTTTTGCCGTGTTTTT